>JAUTCZ010056305.1:0-10361 GCA_032273805.1 Melanodrymia brightae | reverse complement strand
CTCCTGTTGACTCCCTTTTTGAAATTATGGGAGTCACACTGACTCCCAAAAATTTCTATCCATGGCAAACCCTGTATAGACAGTCGAATTAACGTCTAATACTATTGTTAGTAGTGGATTAGTGGTTAGTTGGGGCAGACGTCTGATGTTATATCTGCAAAACATACGTAATTAACAAAAAAAATATTCGGTTGATTGACAAACATTTAGACAAATCGTTTATTTTGTCTAAAAATACCAATTTAGAAGAGAAATAGATTAATTATGCTTTGACATGGCATCAACAAACTGGATTCAACACAGTGAAAATCGACATAACCCTAGTTGTGTGAAGGCAATCTACTTGAGTTCTTTGCTTTATATCTATTTGTTAAAGTATATTGTTGACACATTCAGTTTGCAAATTGGAATTTATAATTACCAATCAATCCAATCAATCAATTATATGCAATGTATGAACACTCCATGAAAACAAACAAGCATGCTAACCAATGTATGACAACGTTACGTGTTTATATTTTATTAAGCTGGTAATGAGAATCTGAATGCAGTGGCTATGGCGCTGGCTGGGTACACTGATGAGAAGAATGCTCTGTGGCAGAAGACATGCAATAATCTGAGACTACAGCTCACCCACCCTTACCTCCGAGCCATGTTTGCCTTTCTCGTTGGAGAGAGAGATAGTTACAAAGACGTTTTAGTAAGCAATGTGTCTGTGTGATGTTCAAGATTTTGGTTATGTTGCTATTTCAGTTTTACGGGTTTTTTTTTTTTTCTGTCGGTCATTATCATGAAAAATGTGTTGTATTTTCACAACTTTTCTGGTTCAAAAGAATGTTATGAATGAACAAATATAACGTTAACTTTCGGTTTTTGACTTTGCTCCTATATCATAGATTTTTCAGTGACAATTTACAATGAAAAAATTTGTTGATCATCTCTTACCATTTGGATAATAATCTCTATATGTGACATGGTCTGGATTAACTACATCACTTATTTGCTGCTTGATAAATGTTGGTAAGAAATGGTTATATTCCTATACCATAGCTATCTGGTTGTGTTACTACAACTGTAATTCTAAATGTAGTGGTCTTTGTAGTCTTTCTGGCATGTTCGTTAATTGAACACGAGCATTTCTCTGTTTTCAGCACGAAAAAGGTATGGCTGTTCAAGACAGGATTGCTTTTGCTTGTAAATATCTCACCGATAGACAGGTTGGTTAAAAAAGTGAAGATTGTTTTTGTTCGTATAATTGTGAAAAATATTACTAAACCAAAAAATGTGTATTTGAATGGTTTGAATACATTTTTAATGCAAAATAGTAATATATTGTATTCATTATCTATTAAAAGCTTACCTCTTATGCGGTGCCATGGTAAGGTCCTAATGTTTCTATATGCAACCAGATGGTGATATATTGCTCATCACAGGCAAACCCAGAGGCTAGCTTTCTCTCATTTTTTAACACAATTTCTACTTTAATGTATTTTTTCTTACACCCACTTCTATTTTCAAACAATTCCACAACCCCGCCCCCACCACCTTTCAATCTCAAACAACTATTTCATTTGATAACATTTTCATGTTACGAAACCATTAGGATAATCTAACACAATATCTAATTGAATTCTTCAACACTTGTATTCACATACATGTATTATATTTATTAGTACGAGAACTAATTAATGAACATCATGTACGGTACCGGTACTCATTATATTTAACACTCCACCCACCTCACCATTATATCTATTCTGCTGTTTTTATTAACAGCTTTATGACTTTATTGAAGAAATCACTGCAGAGCTAACACAAGCTGGTGATCTGGATGGCCTGTTAGTCACTGGTAAGTGAAGCTAGTAAGTAAACAAGCAAGACTCTGGTAGAACTCTACCATGTAATTATACACACTGTAGAATATAACCATTCCTAAACACTTTAGTATATGATTATTTCCCAACAACTGAGTATGTGTATAATATAATCATTTTCAAACTAGGTATATCAATATGTAGAATATAACCATTCCCAAACACTGTAGTATATATATATGATTATTTCCAAGCAACCGAGTATAATGTAGAATAAAATACTGCGACTATCAATATGTAGAATATAACCATTCCCAAAAACTGTATGATCATTTCCCAACAACTGAGTATGTGTATAATATAATCATGTCCAAACAACTGGGTATATCAAAATGTAGAATATAGTTCTTTCCAAACAACTGGCTATATCAAAATGTAGAATATAATCATGTCCAAACAACTGGGTATATCAATACAGTCAAACCTGCTTGAGCGGCCACCTGTATTAAGCAGCCACCTGTCTTAAAGGGTCACTTTAATATTCCGCCAAATCATCAATTTTAGTGCATTATGACCTGTATTAAGGATCCACCTGTCTTAAGAGGCCACTTTTTGTTACTCCCTTAGGTGGCTGCTTAAGACAGGTTTGACTGTATGTATAATATATCATTTCCAAACAACTTGGTATATATCAAAATGTAGAATATATTATTCCCAAACAATCAGGTATATATATATATATATATATATATATAGAATAAATCATTGCCAAATAACTGGCTTTATTATACGCATATGTATAAAATATAGAAAAATATGCAGAATTGATTGAGATGCTAGATATTACAAAATTACTATTTACCCCAGTGATTGAAATGCCAGAAATTACAAAATTAGTAAAGTTTATTAGGCTGATGAAAGAGGACAACTTAATGTTAATTGTAGGAATGACAAGTGACGGATTGGATCTCTTGCAGCAGTATGTAGACAACACCAGTGATATACAGACTGCAGCTCTAGCTGTGCTCTACTCCCTGCCAAATGACATTTCCACGGATAATCGATGTGCTGCAATGATACAGAGGTTTAACCAAGCCTATTTTTATGTTTAGAATTTCTACATGTTTATTTTAATGAAATATATCAAATTAAGCAGTTTGGTTGACAGGCAATTGAAAAAGTATACAAAAGTAATGAAAAAAGAAGTCATCATAATTGTATTGTGAAAATAGAAATCATTTTATTATTACACTTGTCTAATTGTTAAACAATTTAATTCTTAAATATGCATCATTTAATGAATAGAACTTCTACATTTAGGTTCTAATGTATTGAAAATATATATTGAAATTCTTTTTTGTTACATAATACTTCACCAAACTACCCGTCCTCACTCATCTTGAAACAACTACCACCCCCATCCCACTCAAGCATTACACAATTGTTCAAATGCTCTAAAGATCACGAATTGTTTCATTATAACTTGTCTTCCATAAGATTGATTTCCACCCGTCTGTCTCTATGTTTCATTACCAGTGATTGCATAAATACAACAGATTTTGTTTAGCTCAAATACATGTATTAGTTTCTTACTCTACATATTTATGTTATACAGCCATTGATTTTCAATTTTATCCTATTTTCAGTTACCGTGAGCTTTTGGACATATGGGGTCTCTGGCACTACAGGTTAATATATTACGTTTCTGAAATAACATTATTATAGATTTATTGACATTTATTTGTACGAATTCATCACAATAGCATTATCATTAAGCTTCCCTTCATTGGAACAAGGTTAATTCTGCCAGTGTTCGACATTGCTGCCATTCTTCTTGTGTTACTCGTTTGCTGGCTGTGGCAGTAAGGTCATTGGAGTTCAAATTTTTTGAAACCGCAAAAATTTACTGCTGTCAATATTATGTTGTATAGAAAATAAATTTGTATCCAAGCCATAAATTTCGTTTTTAAATTGTCCCACCAAATTTACCCAATAACTGCTCCAAATTGAAGAATGTTTATTATTTTGCAGGGCCAGGTTCGATATAATCCATCAAGTAAGAGACGGTTCACTCCGTATACCAGGTCAAGTTTTTGTCAGCTGTAATTTTTGTGGCAAACACATCACTAGCACCACAACAACAATAGCTAGATCCAGATCATATATACCACACACCTTCGGCAGGGCTGTTCACTATAAACCAAAAGTAGGTATCTTTTTTTTAAAACCCTATTGCCTTCACATCATTACTATGGATAGTTGTTAGTGCCATGGAAAAAACATTAGGCATGTATACATCATTATTTGACCCTATATTCATATTAGGTACATTTCGCTGGCTTCACGAATGAAACAATAGAACGGTTTGATTATTCTTTGTATTTAATCAATGGCTTAACTTGAACCTCAAAATATTGTCAGGATACTTTTTAAATTCAGGTTCTCAAAATCATAAAATATAATTTCAAACTTGATTTCCAGATAACATGCTGCCCAAGTTGTAGGAAGTCGTTACCGCGGTGTGCCTTGTGCTTGACTAACCTCGGAACAGCATCAGGAACTGGGATCGGACAAGAAAAATCAGGTAGGCTAGGCTTTAGATATGTTTGTTCAAGATTATGATCGGAGCACAGTGAACATCCCACTGTACAATATAAAATACAAGAACCAGGCAACACAATACACATGTATTGTACTTGTAGACATGTAAATTAGATAATATTTATAACACAAACAAGAATTTAAAAAAACAAGTTTTTATATATGCAAGGAAGAACAAGAAGATATGAGTGGGACGACAGCTTTAAATAATGAAAGTCATTACACGTACAATGTTCTTTTAGCTGAAGTCCTCAAAATTGTCACACGTCACTTGACAGTCATCTAAAAAATGTCTGAATTTCAAGCACTGTTTATACTAAAAGAACAATGTAATGACTTTCATGAATTACCTTCTTGCATATATATAAACATATTCTGTTAAATTCACAGGGTTTTTGCTTTTGAATTTATGCAAATTCATTTGAGTGTAACTAGCTTCATGCCTTGGTACTGATTTTCGCTCCAAAATCAATCTCACGTTCAACTTGAGCAAATGTACATTCCAGGCACAGACCCAGATAGTAAGCTGTCGGTGTTCAAAGATTGGTTTACATGGTGTCAGACATGCAGGCATGGTGGACACTCCTCTCACATAACTCAGTGGTTCAGGTACGATAGCTCTTCGACATTTCAACAATAATCATGTCAGTCATTCTACATACTTTAATCCATCAAATATTTAAAGATCAAAGTTTTGCCAACAAAATGTGTAGGCTACTGTAGTTTCTCATGTTCTAGACAAGTACTGTAGTCATTAAACAGGCTGCTACACAAACGTAAAAAAACCGCTTACACATAGGATCAACCGTCGTATAGGATCCAATACTTCCAAATGAATCAATATTTCATGCTTTACCATTGTTGGGAATAAACAGTTGGTTGTCAGTCCAATTGAAACTGGGATTAACGATTCTCTCTCAAATGAACATTTCCTGTATAGCAAGACAGAAATTTGAGACAATCCCTAAAATGTCAGAAGCGAAGTTATTCCATTTCCTTCAACCCCATAACTTTCTGCATCCGATGAAATATGAATATATATTTATTACAGGTTGAATGTTTAATGAAGATCACAAGTATATCAACGGATGTTCGCTAACATTAAATATTATTTTCAAAGACTGATTAAAAGTGTTCTGCATGAGATATGGGTTTACAATAAGCGTCTAGGCAATGTTTAATTAATAATTTGTATTTTCAGCCAACATTCAGAATGTCCCGTGACTGGCTGCTCCTGCAAGTGTATGTCATTGGATTCTGTTGGATGAGTGTCGTGTGTTAAAACAATTCACTGTGCAATATAAAGAAACATTTAGTTTTCTATGTGCCACAAAACTTACCCATTACATAAATGCTGAGACGTTACGTGTAATTTTATAAGAAAATATATTACATGTATCACTTTAAGACACCACTGGAGCACATCGATTGATAAGCATCGGCTAATAGTGATTTTCATACAGAAGAAACTCACCACTGGAGCACATTGATTGATAAGCATCAGCTAATAGTGATTTTCATACAGAAGAAACTCTTTGCAGTCTCAGGGATAATCTTACGAATTAACAGCATGGGATGTGCAATTTCCCAGTCTTTGATATACCAGATGCAGACCATTGGTTGGAATGGGAAAACCACAATGTCGAATGGGTCCACCAAGCAGGATCAAACTGACACAGCTATAGTGGGTGTTCTAGTGCTCAGCTAAATCGCTCTATTCACTTACGTTGAATGTATCACTTTACAATGTGACGAAGTATTACTTTCAGGAAAAATAGATATTACATACATGTATATTACTTTTAAAACAAATAACACACCTTGAAATCTTAACATGTTACATCAAAACAATGTTTTCAAAAATATTAAATTATATTTTACCGACATCTTTTAATCATTTTGTTTTTATCAGTTGTTAATTTGCTCGTGTACGTTGTTGGATGACTTTTCTAGCAAACTACACCATCAATTCTATCAGATGTCTGTAACCAATAACTAGCAAACGGTCTTGAACAATCTTTGAGAAAAAGCTACCTATTATAATGTATCACGATTGACTGCATCAACATGCAAATGTGGCTGTGGTTTAAGCTAGTGTGAATCATGGTTTGATGTCCAAATTGTACCCAAAGTGCACGGCAATAGATAATACAATGGCGAGATCTATTAAATGCAACATATCTGTTGAAAACCATCCATGAAGAGGACATTGAAAGACTTTGGTCATGCAAATTAAACTCCATTTTGAAACAGTCAAAAGAACATTAATGTTGATCACTGGTGTAGGGGTCATCAACATTTGAGTGGGTACATTTCTGGTTTTGTTTTATGCTTTGTAATATAAAATACAATGAAATATATAAAAATCATTTTTTAATCTGGTGCATAATATATACAAATATCACAATCCTAGTTTAGTTACAACATTCAAAATAGAGCAGTTGGTCTGAATATTGAAGACATCCACTAAATTATGGATACATTCATGTTCGCCTCGCGTTTTAATCGAAAAAAGAATATAGTTGGTTTGTTTATCGACACAACTAGAGCACACTGATTAATAATCATCGGCTATTGATTGCCAAACACATGGTTATATTGACACATGGTCTCAAACACAATACTGCTACTAGATCAGCTGCTCTTACCAAATTTCCAACGATGGATCTTTTAGTTGTTCATGACAGAATGGCTATACATAAGACTTTGATATCAACGTGAATTTAAGACACAGAATACTTGCAAAATTAGTCCATAAATTACATATACTCTTTACGTAAGTTCTATTTCCATTCGAACAATATATGGGCCGATGGTGATTTCTTGCAATGTTGAGAAGAAATGGCAACCGACTCGAGGATCATGAACAATGCCCATTGAGTTTGGTCTCTTAATCTTTAAGCTTGTAGTCCTCTAGCATACTGATCAGTCCTGTACTCCTTGTATGTAGTGACTCGGACACTGTGACATCAGTTCCACAGCCTGGTTGTAAAGTTCCGCATCTTTTAAAAAATACAAAACGAGCA
Organism: Melanodrymia brightae; assembly: GCA_032273805.1. NCBI lineage: Eukaryota > Metazoa > Mollusca > Gastropoda > Neomphalida > Peltospiridae > Melanodrymia > Melanodrymia brightae. The sequence continues at coordinate 2,920 of JAUTCZ010056305.1, read as the reverse complement.
TGAAATTATTTCAGTTAATATTTAATGAAGAATAAAAGCATTGTACTGGAGCCTTGATTACTAAAATATCTACTGCACTAAATATCTTCAGACACACAGGTCTAAAAAGTGTACAGTACAAATACGATGTAATTTTCATTAAAACATTGCTATTGCTATACATATTCACCCGCTCTTTAAAAGACTTTGTAGACATGTATGAGGACCAAAAATAGCCTAAATTAGGACAAAAAAATAACCTTAATTAGAAGAAAAATGAATTAAACTTATTGTAGGCTTATCAAAGTGCCTGCACATGGTAACTTCGTATCAAATAACCCAATGATGTTCATTGAGACCCATTGATTTGTATATGGGTATTGTGCACACAAAAACAAAATTGTAAAATTAAAATATTAGTTTAATCGATATTAGTTTTCCACACATGATGTGTTGAATTTCAAGCAATTTTAACTACTGCAAAATATTTATTTCATTAAAATTATTTTACCATAAAGTTTCCAATTATTGCTATTGATGTATAGAAGATGTACATGTAAAAGTAGAAAACTTCAAAAGAACACTCAACTCACCAAATGCATTTGATGTTTCGTCAGAAAATAGAATGTAGTTTTCACACGTAACAGTTGTATCATTCTCAACTTTTCCATGAACCTCAGTTAATCCAGCTACATATTCACTCAGCTGAAAGTGTTAGAAAAATAGGGTTAATACAAAAATAACAAAGAATATACCCGCAATTAAATATTTGTTACTGTAAAATGGGCATTATTCGTGTCTGTAATTTTCGTGGTTTGTGTTTATAATTTGACCGAAAAAAATTACAATCCAGCAATTAATTACTAGCAATGATAACCATGATTTTTTTTTACACATCGCGAGTAGATTTATTTTTTGAAATTGCAATTTTGTACAACTGTGAATTCGATCCATTTTATAGGATATTCACAGGATGTCATTTGAATAATAATTGCATAAAAATCCCTTGTTGTTATTCGAAGAGTAGCCCATTTGGCAGCAGCAGGTTTTCTCTGTGACCAAGTGGCGATATAACTGTTTGGCATCCAATAACCGCTGATTAATAATCAATGTGTTCAGTGGTGTCGTTAAAAACAAACATTTTCATCGGATAACTCTGTCCTGCATATACAGTGAAACCCCTCTAAACCGGACACCCTTGGGACCGAGTAAAATGTTCGGCTTAGAGGGGTTTCTGGTTTACTGAGATTTAAATACAGCACATCAGGCTGTTTGGGACTTTGAAATATGTTCGGTTTAGAGGGAATTCCGGTTTACTGAGGTTTAAGTACAGCACATCAGGCTGTTTGGGACTTTGAAATATGTTCGGTATAGAGGGAATTCCGGTTTACTGAGGGGTTTCACTGAAGGGTTTCTGATAGGGATTTGTCTCCATCACTGTCCATTGTGTTTCTATATTATATTCCAGGTGTTATTCAGACGCTTTCAGATGAAGCTGCATCGGTCCAAGTTGGCATATGCTCAAATGTGGGGAAATAAAGACAGAGAGCGAGAACTACGAGCAAAGCACATGCATGACCTCAACACCAACTGTGGTAACAACGACGAGGACTTGCAATTCCTCAAGAAGCTTCACCAACGACCGTATGTAAACCGAGATGCTACAACGGGAAGTAAACGAAGTGATGATCTTTCTGACAGAGATATGGATCGTTTGATTCAAACTGTCTTCACAGAACAAAGCACAGTGCCAAGGAAATCGGTATCGTTGAATAAGCAATTGAAAGTGAGAAAACGTCCAGAAAGTGCACAACTGAGTTTGAGGAAAACATTCTCTACTCGTCCGGCTACCGCCACTGGAACAAGAGTAGACGAAGAATATTTAGTTCTCCCGAACATTGAAGGGGAGACAGTTGAAGATCAAATACACACGTACGTAGAAAATATGAGTCTTAACAACGATAGTATCACAACGTTAAATTCAAATCCTGATCCATCTGAAGAACCATCTCGCGTCGCGTTCATTCAGCCTCGTCCGCAAACTGCATCTGTCATTGGTTTGAGTCCAGCGAAAGCGTCCCTAAGGGACAGAATCAAAAGCGCACAACCAACTGTACGAAAGGGTGGTAAGCGTACCCTCTTGAGAAGGGGTTCAATGTTTGAAGAACAGATTAAACCAAGCATCGTTGAACAGTATTTAAATGAGATAAAGTATGTAAGTTATGAAGCAAAAGTGAAAGACTTTTGTGAATCGCTCGTACCGTTTGAAAATAAAGATTTAGATTCTCTCGATGACTACTATGCTTCGAAATCCCAGGCCGCTGTGAATCATAGCGTAACAAGCCAAATGACAATGGAACATGGAACACCAGAAGAGGAGAATAAACGTCACCTAGGCAATACATCTGTTAAGAGTCTTACGATGCCACTGGTCAATTTTAAGTTTGAAGCAAGTTGTGTTGACAAAGTACAGCATATAGAGTATTCCGCAGTGATTGATTCGTCTTTTAGTACAGAATCAGACGATTCCGAAAGCAATGATTAGAGAAGAAACGTTTTAGTTATAGAAAGCGACCTGCTAATGATGGCCAATACTAGTAGGCCTGCTACGACTCCCCAATACTGGATAAAAGATAAAGTTTGTTTTTGTTTAATGACGCCACTGGAACACATCGATTATAATTATAAATCAGCGGTTATTGGACGTCAGACGCATAGTTATATTGAGACATGGTCTCAGAGAAAACCCGCCATCGCCGCTACATGGGCTTCTCTTACTGAAAAACAGCAAGAGGTCTTTTATGTGCACTATGATGCCACTATCCATAGACACGATAGCACACAACACGGATTTTGATAAACCAGTCGATTAGACGGAAAAGGATTTCCCTTATTTTGTACTACAGACACATGGGCGTCATTTTCTAAAGAAAAGTGGGGG
>JAUTCZ010056294.1:0-10362 GCA_032273805.1 Melanodrymia brightae | reverse complement strand
TATCAAACACGATAGATATTTTGCTCATCGCCTCTTTAGGCGGATTTTTCACTATATATTTGGCGCAAACGATAATCAAAGTGACATTCGTGTCACTTTGCTCAGCAAGATGCTCATCGTGTGCGCTGGACTTAACATAAATTTCCCGGATCACCAAAGCAAATAATACATAGTTTATATATATATACGTACACGTAACTTTGGTGTTTTAGACCGTGTACTTGTACTGGAACCTGAAAATAGAGATATCTACATTAACCAAAAAAACTTACAGTGACAAGTTATCAATACTAAGCCATGAGTCAAACTTTTAACATACAAGTATACCTACGAGCATACACGCACTCGCGCGCACACGCACGCACGCACGCGCGCACACACACACACACACACCTACATACACATATTTAATTATAGAAATAGTGTGTTCAACCTTGACCTCTTCTCGTGAGAGACTGTTGAGTTAACGGCCCCTTCAAACGTGATTCCCAAAATTTAGTCTCTGGCTCGTTATTGGCGTCACCATCAACCTAAAGTATAAAACAGACGTCGTATTTAGAAACGTGTGTGTCAGTCACGTGCCAGGTACGTATCTGCCATAAAACCTGCTGTCAAAAATAACATTTGCGGGCTTCAACTGGACAATAACAACCGCAAACACCACTATTGAGTTGATGATAAGTTCGAACACTTCTATTGCTTAGAAGCGTCATGCAGCCGACACATTTGGCGCCGAAAACCTGCGTCTTATCCCCTTCAAATTGTTTGTGTAACATTTTTATGACAAAGTTTATATTGAAACATATTTAAAATAAAACGTATCATCTACTCAAGTGAAGAATATTTCATTTACCTAAAAGTTTAGCACAGCTCTTGAGTGCAATTTACTAATATGAAGTCTGATGCAATCCCTTATTACAATATAGTTCACATACTTATAATATTATTTACATTGGTTTGTCCATCTTTGAAACGTTAACGTTACCTTGAAGCGATCGACATCACCTGACCTCACTACTTTGATTGTGGTATTTACACGGACAAGTTTGTCGTAAATATCCCTCACCATAACCCCACCCCCCAAGCCGATAATATTTGAAACCTACTAACTACAGTCAGTCGTTGTTCCCGTTCCATGCAGTCGAAGAAGTTGCTCATGGTTCTACTCTTGTGCAAGGGAGGCTTCGCTTTGGGGAGTTTTCTGTGTGAAGTTCTACTGGAAGTCTATAGAAAGATGTTGAATGCACGTAATTAAAGTGATATGGCTAGTAAATAACTTATGGTGACATATTTATAAATACATTAGCAAAATAATAATGTATCCTCAAAGAGAATTTTCTATATTTAAATTATGGCAAATTCAACATGTATTCTTCTAGGGTTAAAGTCCAATTCAAGTTCTACGTAATGTCCCGTTCTCACCGCCGATCTGAGTACCTCGATCTCCCCGACCGGTCAAATTCCGCGACCAAGCTCGACCAGGTGTTTGGTCGGGGGTCTACACGATGGAAGGGGACCTCTGCCAGACTTGTAGTGGACCATACTAGGTCAACTCAAGACCCTTCCAAACCACTTCAAGACCACTAGCAGACACACATCCCGACTTCTACTCGACCTTCCCGACCTCTTCTCGATCAACACGACTAGCCAGACGTTTTCTCGACCTCTACCCGAGTTGATCGAGTAAATGCATCTGATTGGAGTCGTACAAGATCGAGTACAGGTCGTGTACAGGTCTAGTTGATCGAGTACAGATCGGTAAAAATGTGTGACTAGATGTCTTCCCGATGAACTATACCTTGTACACGAGTATACATGAGTTTACCAGAGCGCTACAAGATGTATTTCAGACCGTTTCCAGACCGTCTGTCTTCTCGAGCGCTACACGGATTTTTTTGACATGTCGAACAAAATCGTGTTAAAATCCCGACCGTTACCGACCAAAGTAGACCGCTGCAGACCGGGCGGACCCCCCCCCCCCCACCCCTGCAGACCGAGGGAGATCATTTCACGACCGTATGATTCAATTTGATCGAGGTACTCAAATCGGCAGTGAGAACGGGGCATAATGCACGAAACAATAATTATAATAATTATGCTGTAACAGTTGATTTCACACTGGACGTAATACAATTTCTGTATTTATTGTTTAGTAAATTTATCTGAACAAGTATTAAATAGAAATGACTATCTAAACCATAATAATGGTACTTGAACAAACATGTCTTAAAACTAATGTAAGAACGCGTTTTAGAATACTATATTTTACCTGTAGCTTTCTTTGGTCGCGTTGTTCTTCCAGCTTACTGCGGTCCACAATACCAGTTAGTAAACCGACTTCCAGCGAGTCTCGGAAATGACTGGTTGCATCTAGAGCCGATTCAGTCTCTGAAATTAGCGATTTAAGCTCTTTTTTAGTTACTTGTGCCTTCGTTTTAACGGTTTTCGTGCGATCAAGTGAGCTCTAATCGATGTGCAAGTAAGTTCACTTCCCTCTAACCTGGAATACATTCCACATCATTGTGTTACAATTATTAGTTACGAGCAGGATCCGCTCACATTTCGCGAATACCTGGTATCATCTCTGCTTTGGCAGTGATTTGTGAGTACATGCCATCTCTAATTTGTTGCAAAAACCTTTCGCTCTGTCTTGTGCAGAGATACGCATTTGGTCATGTCAAAATTTTGTCGTTTAGATAATGTTTTGTATGTAAGATGTTAAATATTTGGGACAGTCAGTCTGAGTTTTCTCTTAGCGAACCTACTTGGTCTGTTAGCTGAATTGCTCCATTTTCTCATTTCCACGTAGTAGGGAAATGCTCGTTCTAGATCCCTCGCAACATCTCGTCTCTTAGAATTGATGCTTTCCACTGGCTTGTCACGGAATTCCCCAACTAATGTGCACTTTCCCTGTTAAAATGAATCATATTTATATAAGTTTAAAGCTGTCATACTTTACAGGTGGTTAAACGTGTATTATGTGAACTAAAGAGTGTATTCGGTGTATTATTGTTGTCTATAGATACGTCACAATGTGTACTGTTTTATAGATCACAGAAAAAGAATTACTCGGTCATTTTAACGTGAAACATCCTTATACTGTAAAATTAGTATAATTTGAAAAACATAATTATATTGAATTCATTTTGCAATCCGACTGTCTCGTGGCTATGATGTGGGCCATTGCCGTTATTCGGCATGTATGGCCTGCAGTCAAGTAGGCGCGGTGGCTATTTCTCATTTAAAACTTTTTTCTCTGACTTGCAGTCATTGTCACAAGCATTGCCTTTGGATGACATCTGTAGAACATTTGTTATTATTTCCATACTGCAAAACATACATCAATTGACCACGTTGCAATGTTGCGTTAAGTCCAGATATTGAAATAATGATCTAGAGACATTAAGACAAATGGTTTATACCCATCACATTATTTCGAGATAATATATATATATGTGACCATTAGCTGGTCTCGGAATAATGATGATGTATTTGTGATCACCCATTATTTTCGAAACAATTTATTTGTAATCAACTAATCTCGTGATAATCTGTTTGTGGTCATCAATATGAAAGGGCAAACTTATTTTGGTTTTAATTTGGAGAATAGAGCATATACATGTATCACTATTAGAACTGTTATAATTGTTAAAAAGTCGTATACTTACTGATTTTATAGCTATTAGGTAGTTGCACACTCTGGTATCTTTAATTATAATTTTATTTTTTCTGAAAATTAATATTTGTAAATAGTTTAAACGTATAAATACAAATAAGACACAACTATACGCTTGATGAAACAACAAGAAAACATCCGGTTATACAATTCAACTTCGAAAAATTTGCGGACTGGTTCAAAATAAAAAATACAAATTATGCGTCTTTAGGGGGGCATTTCATTACTGGTACTTCTCTGTCATGCTTTACGTGGTAGACCTCCAGAATTGTCGTTTCGGGGGTTGTTCTTATAGCGAATATTTACTGTAATTTAAAATTCGTTAAATGATGTCTTGTTGCAAATCATCGTTATTTTTAACCGATATGGAACACAATAACCGTAAAGATGACACGATAATTATTATCCTTAGCAAAAGTTGAAGAGTATGTAATAAAAGCGTTGTGACTTACGGAATATATTGATAGAAAAAGTCATCTGGCTTGAGAGCAAATAATTCACATGGAAAATCCTTGAAAACCTGGGTCGATCTGAAGAATGCAAGCTTCAAATTAGACAGGACAAACAATGTGGGCTAGCTTTAGACCAAGTACAACAGAACCAGTAACTAACAGAACATCATTATAGTCAGTACATAAAATAGATACACTGTCTTATATAACAGAGTTAACATTATCTAACTTATGTGTCTGCTATCTATGTTAACACCATGTTTGGTTTCTATTCTACAACGAGATTGTTGTGGCATTCCTCTTAAGCTCCCACCAGCTTAAAAGTCTGGTTCGCTCACGAATTCTAAACGACAAAACACTGACATGGCCAAAATGCGTATCCCTGCACAAGACAGAGTCGATGGTATATTGCGACAAAGTAGAGATGGCATGTACGGTACTCACGAATGACTACCAAAGCAATGATGATACTAGGTGTTTGTGAAAGTGAGCGTTTCCTGTTCGACCGGTGGCATCGCTCGTAAACACAACCATATTGTTCATCCGCTGTCTTCGTCGAAAGGACAAAACGGCGTAAAACATGCCAAAGTAAAGTACTGTATTAGCCATCATCTATATATCAATGATGCGTCATGTCGTCAAACAGTCTCTGAGTGTGTACCATAGAACCTTTTGAAAGTCTTCACCAGCCCATGGACGGTATAACTATGATAAAACAACTTCTGAGCCAGACGGACATGGCGTTGCTCAAAATCATAATATAATGTCTTAAACTATGTCAGATGTTGTGATACGTAGACATGATTTCATCACTATTGGTATTCTGTAATTTATGCGTGTCAAGATAAACGTACTGACAGAAATCGATGTGTTGTCTTCTTTGTCGTAAAAGAGGCTGTCTGATAATCTCGTGGAAATCCTGAAATGACAAAAAAATATAAAATTCCGCAGATCAAACTGTACAATACAATGTTATTGTGTGTATCATTTGAAATGTCCTGATAATCTACAAGTTAGGAAGATGCGACAAAAGGTAATTTGATAGGAATTATAGTATCTATCCTTGGTATTTTGTCCGCTAGACATTCATTATTAAGTACACTATTATATAATCAGTGAGTATGTATGTAGTTAAACGTATAAATAACTAAGAACTGGTTTTTGGTTTTACTTCTGCGTAATGATACAATGTGTCAACTTGCAGGATATGATTTGTTTGAATTTCAGTTTTATTTTTGTAAAAACCTCTTACTACATAACGTAAACCTAAATAATCTACAGGTAGTAGAAGTCGATGCTTACAATATACAGGTTCTGCACTTTTGTTCCAATTGTGTCATTCGTTTTGTTCTATTGTAGTGTAAATGCTTGATATTAACAAAAAGAAACTTTATAAATACAGATTAATATAGTTGATCAATCATTCTGGACTTCTGTAAATGATTCAAAGGAAAATACAAATGCATCCTTCCATAGTTTGCACTGTATGAATCAATCAGTGGTAGAATTGTTTGGAGGGTAATACTGGTGTGAGAGCACCCACATGGTCTCTCACCTCTTTAGATATAGCTGCAAGCTCAACGACGGTCTTGCAGATAATGGTGGCTGTCCTAGCCTTTTCTTCTAGCAGAGCCAGTTCCTATAGGGACAGAAAATAACCACCGGTAAGCGACACCACGCAGGCATAATCATACCATTACAAAATTCTTGGCGCTAAATACAATAAATTCCTATAGTTTGTTGTCGTATTTTGACACTTAATGTTGGGGAACACCGAGACAATCTATCTCCTATACACTTATATCATATTAAAGCTACACAACTCTGACTGACAAGGGTCTAGATGGACATTTTGCTGCCTAGTCGTCCAGCCAGCCAAATGTCCATCTAGAGTATTGTCAGTCAGTTTTCTCAGACTAGGTCAAGAATATCATGATCTATAAACAAACAGACATAGTAGACATTACCCCGAAACAGTCCCCCGGTGTGAGTTCTGCGGCGGTTCTGACGAACGTTTTCCCACTGTTAGAGTTGACGTCCTGAATGTTGACAATCAGAGTGCCAGACAGAATGAAGTAGAACGCAGACGGCGGGTGACCTTGCTTGATGATGATTCGTCTCGCTTCGTAACTGAAGAATACGTTTACGTGGTCAAGCTAAGTGTATTGTAAGAACGTATTAATTATTATGTGCATTATATAATGTTCTTGCAAAGACAATAATTGTTTTCTATTAAACAATGACATAATTTAAAACGTCTTGATTTTTATCAAGCATATTTTTAATTAATAATGACTGATAGATGGAACGTCTGCAGAGATTAGTTTTAACATTCTGTGTTCAGTCTGTGAACTTACTTTTGATATATCAGGCGTTTGCATAGCTCAATTTGAATGTTTGCAGGGTAGTCTTGGAACGACCAATTTGTTCTTATAAATGCCAGTATCTAAAATAACAAGTAAACATTATTTCAATAACACACTAATTGGAAATATCACACGTAAATTGATCATTTTGTAACAAACTATTTTTCGGTTGGCTTTATTTAGTTTTCTGACTATGATGATATCAGGTGTTCGCGAAAGAATCCTATGTTCATGCTACCATATTATAGCTTATATATTAGTAGTATAGCGCTGATCTTTAATAACGGTAAAGAATTAGTTTGTCAACAAGGGAACAAACCTACGAAAAGACGTTGGGATTGTTCCTGCTATGTCGGGAGATTGAAACTACGACAAAACTACAGCAGTGTATTTCCAACTTTCAGCGGTAAGAACTAGGAGAGAATCGCGAATAAACAGTTATTTACCGTCTTCAGGTGGTAGGGTGTACGTTGGTTAGGTGGAATGTGTAGAAGTCTTTGTAGCTTTTCTTCTCGTTTCGGCTACAACAGAAATATACATGACATTGTATATTTGCCAACATCCTGGATACACTATACATGAGAGTATGCACAAAAATACAAATTTTGGTAATGCAATTGGCAATAATGGAGTATTATATAAGAATGGCGGATAAAACTGCAGTACCCAGGACAACAAAATACATGTATATAATAATATTTATACAGATCTGCACACATACTGGCTGAAACTTGCTGAAGTTCTGTGGGTTGAAAGCTAGTAACTTATCCAGGTCTTCTTTCACGTGCAGGTACATTTCTTGTGGCGACCAGAACTCAGTTTCTGTCTTCTTCACATAGCTGTGAGTAAAATAGAAACTTAGACACAACCAAAAAACAAAATGGAAGTACATGTATCAGGTTAATGAACTTATTCGTACATCTATTAGATTACTAGTATATAAGTTATCAAGTGAACAAGGCACACTGTGGTTCTGACCATTGTCACTGCTTTGGCTGTGATTCGTGAGTGCATGCCATCTCGATGTTGTTGCAATATCCCTTTGACTCTCTTTGTGCAGTGATACGTATTTGGTCATATAAAAGTTTTATCATTTAGATTACATTGTTATATGATCGGTACATTGTACACTATAACCTGAGCGTCATGTGACGTGGTGGTGAATGTATACCTTGTCATATTAACAAGGCATCTTTAACCAGTATAGCATGAACTTCATGGCCATGTGATTAAGATCCACTTATAACAATTCGTTTTTATTTTGCGTCTGTGATTTCATGGAGACCAGAAGAACGGAGAACATCAAATAATTTATAAAGTGTGACATCATTGTTGGTTTATTGACTTTATAACAATTAAACAATAATTATGCCTACTTACCTCTTAAGTGCCAAACATATGCTTGCAATATTCCTTACGAGCTTGGCAATTCTTTGAAACTTCGAAAGTGCCTGTAAAACAGTGATACACGCTGTTATCTAACGTCGCAAATACTCGCAATATGTGTCTGAAAGGTTCCGCCATATACTGATCTAATGAACATTACGCATTATAAATTTTGAGCACCGTTCAACATTAATATTCTAAATGGCATCCGTATAATATTATAATAATGTTATTAGCATAAATGATTATTTTATTTATTATTTATTTAACCATTTAAAAGCAAGCATCTCACCGATTCCCCATTATGTTCAAGACTAGGAAGTACCAAGGTGGGTCCCTGTCCTCGACTGTCGCGCCGCCTTCTGACGTAAACGTTAGTTCCACGGGGAGACAATCGTGGCCGCTTGTCGAGAACGCTGGGTGTTAAGTTGGTGACCCTGACATTTGTGACGGAACTATCTAGCCAATCACTTAACTCTCTCTGAAGCAGACGTATGTGACCCTCGTCACCCGTGCGTGACAGACACAAGCCTAGACGGACAGACAAGTTGGAGCGAGGCGTAGCATCATCAAATAGTAAAGGATCTCGCAAGAAAGGAATTTTAAATTTAACATTGGGTTTCAGTAAGGGATCACCAGGTTCTGGAGGTTCTTCTTCGCTAATGGAGGCCTGCCTCTCGTCTGCTGTTTGAACCAGTAATCTCTCGAGATCATCTTTCCTCAGAGTAGAATCTTTCCTCGTCAGCTCGTATAGATTTGACACGTCGAAAACGTCATCTTCAGTTTCATCAATCACTTCCGGTATGTGTGGTATACTGTTGATCTGTTTCCCACCAGTAGCCATATTTATGCATAGCAGTGCAATATATAAATACTATATATCACACGTATTGCAACATATAAATAATATATATAACACGTATTGCAATATATAAATAATATATATCATACGTATTGCACACCTACAAGTGACCGGCAGAAAATAAGTTAGTCATAGGAAAGAGGAATCACCAAACACCTGAGCACAGCAGCTGAAGTCCTGTTATTTCACAGGATTGCTTAAACATGATTATCACACTGATGTATATACTAGTATGCCAGAATTTATGTTAAATTGTCTCTTTTAGTACACATTTACACACAGTTGTCCGAACACTTTAGTGGATGAACCATCTATTCCAGAAGTACATGGAACAATATATGTATCTAAACCCAATAAAGGACATGAAAAATCCAGAAACTCCCGTCCACCTATAGCTACAATCGTTTGTGTCCAGAACAACGTGTATTATCGAGTCCGAACACAGGAGGTGGTGTTCATGTGATTCTAGTACAAAGGGGATTGACTGATAAACTTGTATTTTAATTCTTTATGTCTGTACCCTAGCTATCTTGAAGTCGATTTGTAAATCGGTCTTGATAATAGTTTAATCAACAGTGATACAATGCGGCTATACGTGCTACCGATATTGCAATGTTTGGTTTAACCCCGTTGGTTGTGATATACTGAATGTTATCGCATGGCTTGTAGAATATATACTGTTTTTTAAACTGTTTACAAAGCATAATACAGTTTAGTGCTTTAATTTAAAGTTTTTCCTCGAGTACTACCGGGGTCAGTTTATAATGTGTTTGTAGGGTCTGCGTTTATAAATAAACACAGTCGAATGCATTTGAAAATAATCGTGTCCAACACGCATGTCTATTGATAATTGGTAAAGTGTGCTGACGTTGAAGCAAAATAAGATTTTAGGTTATTTCAAGTACCCTGTATTGTGTAAAACGTATCACCTGTTTATAAGGTGGGTGTATTCGGCAATTCTTCACATGCAGCCCACCCCCATTGACGTAGTTGTATAAAAACACTATGTTAGGTCAATTTTAACTGTTAACGTGGACCTAATAATTATGTCTTTACGTTGCAAACAGTATATTAACCGTTTTTATCACACACCCAACACCAAGCTTCTGTTTGTTATATGTGAAGAAGGCACTGATCAAGACATCAGAGCACCAACCCAGAAAGCAAGAGCAGCAGCCATTGAGCTATAGAACATCTGAAAGGAAATCACGACAGGAACCAGGCTGAGAATCCTCAATCTCAGTGTAAGCTCGGCACTACTATATTTTATGTTTATTATATTAGAAAAGGTTGTGCTCAGTTTCATCTATACTATCAAGAAAACATCAACACCAATTTGAATGGAAAAGGTCATTTATTAAAAATGACGGATAATGTAGTAATATATAATATATTACAAATTGTTCAGCCTCTTTGTAATGTTTTGACAATAATTCTTGCTCAACCATGAAAGATGGGGGTCACATACCACAGTGTTGTGTGTAACACCACACTCCCCCATCTTATGTGTCTGAGATAAATGGAGAACTACAAACACAAGAACGTTAGTTAGTTATAACTTATTTACGTGCTTATATCCAATTAAGGTTCAAGCACGTCTGTCATGGCCACGCAGTCCAG
>JAUTCZ010056283.1:0-10362 GCA_032273805.1 Melanodrymia brightae | reverse complement strand
AAACATTTTCAAACCTACTCTATTCACCTTTACTGTAACATCACCTACACTAATTGATATAGGTTCATCAGAATTTGTGATTGGACTTGTGTGGCACACTAAAAGGAGGTCACGGCGACTTATATCAAACCCTGACCTCCGTAGAAAAAAATCTGTTTCCACAGCATATTAATATTTCCTACACAAATATAGGTGCGTCATGTCATGTAGGGTAGAAGGTATATCGCTCACCAAAAGTAGGCCCCTGTGACATATCTCTTGAACACTGACCTCCATAGACAAACTATATAGGTTTCCACAGCTTACATTGTATCTCCTAGACACTAATTGATATACTATAGGGTTATCAAACTAAAGATTTGTTCAGTGTCTAGGAGTTCACCTGACACACAAACAGACGGACAAACAAATGGAAACAACCAAAATACTTGCAAAAAATTTCATATTCGACAAGTAACAATGAATACTAAATAACTATGTATTAATTAATCAGTATCTCTGAAACATGTTTCTCTCTCTACCTAGGCTCATCCCAAGAAAGCCTATACCCAATGGGCATTTAATGAAGCACTACGATCAGTCACTGAATTAGGCATTTCCATCAGAAAGGCTGGCAGAATGTACAATGTTCCTCATCAGACTCTTCATGATCATATCCGTGGGAAACGTAAGAAAGTCAAAGAGGAAATATCTCAATCCACGGACCCTGGTGTGCACCACCCTGTGGAAAGCAATGTTTGTCATGCTGGTGATGAGACTACAAGCCCGGTGCCCCACACTTCCTCTAGTTGAACAGTGGATTTCCATATATTAATTATATTACATTTTTTGCCAGCCTTTGGAAAGATTCAGATTGGTGGTGTGAATTCTGTTGCATAAAGCAATTTACGTATCCATTATTTTAATGCTTTGCTTGTGCAATAATCAACTCATGGTCATACACAGAGGAAAGCAGTGAGTTATGCTGAAATTAATCTACTTACAAGTGATTATCTACACAACAAAGTGCTGAAATTAATCTACAAACATGTACTTACAAGTGTTTATCTACACAGAAAACGCAGTATGGTGCTGAAATTAATCCACTTACAAGTAGTTATCTACACCACAAAGCAGTATGGTGCTGAAATGAATCTATGTACATGTATTTACAAGTGGTTATCTAAACAACAATTGCAGTATGGTGCTTAAATTTATCTCCTGGTGGTCATCAACACAAAAGCAGTATGACCAATTTAACTAATCGACTTGTGGTTTCCTCATCTTTGAAGAAAATTACTATTATACTGAAATCATCTACTTGTGGTTATCTACACAGAAAAAGGCAGTGTTGTAGTCAAAATAATCTACTTAAACCCTTCTGGTTATCCACACGAAAAACTGCCGCATGGAACTGGACAAAAAAAACCTTACTTGTGGACATCTACATGTACAGAGAATTAGAAAATGACAATATATGGTACTGAAAATAATTTACTACATTAAAGAGAAAAGGCAGTATGGAGCTTAAAATAATCTACTTACACAAAAACAAGCAGTATGGACCGTACTGTTAATAATAATAATCTACACTTGGTCTTTTACACACGGGAAATGGGCGGGGAGGGAGGCGCCATTGCAAATTAGTGCATAAAACATGGACATTGAATATCGCATTCTCAAAAAATATTGCTGTTCAGTCATGTTTTATCATAATGGTACATGTATATATTTATACACATAATTGATCCATCTAAATAAAGCAGTGATATCACTGAGAACTTCAAGCACCATTGCCGGTTCCAATTCATAAAAATACATAATATTTGTATCTCACTGTGTTAGCCATTTTTCCCCTCGCAATTTCTAACATGTAATTAGATTGGTGGAAGAATTAGCATCAGTGTTTGAAAAGATTTACAAATATAATAATAAATATATTGAGGAGAATTATCTTTAGTTCACTTTGATTTTGCTACCGTATTTATGGTGAAACCTATAAACATGATCAGTCACCTGGATTGATCGATTATAATATACATGTATTATGGTTTGAATGACTTAAGAAGTACCGGGTACAATAAGTAAATTAATTTATCATGTTGTCTCGGTTCCTTGTGCATCCTGAAAGGTTATATTGTTTGCCTATAACGATATGCTATAAATGGTCATATACCCGTGGCATTGTCATGTACGATTAGATATTTTGAACTATTAACCTGTGCTTCAAGAAAGATCTACCGGTATGCAAATTAGCAAGGTCAATAGGTCATTGTTTTCAATAGCTGAAATTGGCATGCAGCTTTTCCCCTCTGCTGCATAGATCTACAGACAATAGCAGTGACTCAACTATTTGGTCGCATGTATTATGCAGTTATTCGTACAACATAAACATGCAATTTTAGGTAATGTAATAACACTGTCATTTCCATATCAACCATGTCTATAGTTAATGGGTATTTGTGTACGACGAGCCTCAACAAATACTGATTAATCAAGATTCTTGATATTTACATATATATTTAAAACATTTGTACACATAACGATTCCTACCGGTATATAAAATTTATCAAACCATCAAACACTTGATAATTAGAATTTCAATGTTTATGTGTATTTCTATATACATTATTTTACAGGTTGACATGCATGTATGTTTGTGTTAAATATTCTTGTAACTTCATGTACCACGTACATTTTTTTGCGAGACTGTACAAAAAAAATTAATTGTGGTATATTTTATATCATGTCGGAACCTGAGAGTGATTAATGCAGGTTATGTGCCCACCCCACTTGTTGATAGAATGCAATAGAGGTGTAACGATTACATAGGGTGTGGAATGCAATAGAGGTGTAACGATTACACAGGGTGTGGAATACGATATTCATCACGAATATGAGGTGATGAATATGAATATTTATTCATGATTAAATATTATATGCACCAAATTTCTAACAAGTAACAAACAAATAAACTAATTCAATATAACAACATCTGGTAACATTATTGAAGTGTCTAACCCATTACACTGCAGGTGTTTTTTAGTTGCTCTCAAAAAGGAAGTCTAATTCAGAGTGGGGGTCGGGGAGGGAATCAGTTAATGATAATAATGTTAGCAAAGTAATTATTAACCGAACGCCGTGTTTACTGGTATCTTGTATGTGCATGGAATAATTAAAATTGAAAAGAATATCGCCATACTGTGTGTTCTAAAAAATCATTTACGATGCATGCATACAAATATTTACATTGTATAATTAATAAATAATTACTAATTTTTTTTATTTATACAACTTGCAAATAGTTTATGTACATGCATGTACTAATAAGTACTCAAATTATACCTTTATGCAGAAAATGTTTGTCAACAGCAAGCATAAACTTATAATACCTATTATGATTTTTTTTTATTACATGTACATGTATAAAACTCAACTTGTACTTGTTATTTTTTTAAATATATAATTTGGGTATTTTCATTCGTGTTTCTGTGTATTATTTATATATATTTTTAGCCATGTAGAATGATTTGCCAAAAAAGAAACTTATCTTTAATTACAATGTAGTTTCTTGTAAAATACTTCAGTTTCACCAAGTTTTTATAATTATGTATTCTCGGAAGCTATGTATTTGCTGTAGTCAAGTCAAATAAGTGACAAATGCAAGTTTTAATAATGAGCAATTGTATTTACTGTACTTAACAGTTAACTCAATGTCAAAACCAAGTATTTAAGATTATGAATCTCTGTAATTGCTGTAGTTTTAAAAATGATGAACTCTTATAAGTAATGCATTTGGTGTAGTCAACACAGTGATACATCTAAGTTTTAATAATTATGAACTTTGGTATTTGCTGTACTTAATACAATGACAATCAAAGTTTAATAAAATTATTAACCCCCAGAAACCGTGTATTTGATTCACTTAAGACAAGACAATGACACATCTAAATTTCATAAAATTATGAATCCTCAGAAGCAGTGATATTGCAGGTTGCTTTATGTCTGCCAGTTTGTGGATAAAGTGGATTTTTCTAAGACATGTTCCTTTTTCTACGTAGGCATACAACTTCCATGCTCCTCGAAAACGGATGCAGTACTCGCAGCTGGATCTCACGGCTGCTCTCAAAGCAATTAAGGACGAGGGGATGTCTCTCCGCAAGGCTGGAACCATTTATAATGTGCCATTTCAGACTCTGCATTTCCACGTGAAACGAAATCGAGAATCTTTACCAGTTAAATCAATTTTAGATGTGAAGTATTCTCCATAGCAATATATCATGGCATTTATTACGTGCTATTTCAAACTGCATTTCCATGTGAAACGAAATCGAGAATCTTTACCAGTTAAATCAATTTTAGATGTGAAGTATTCTCCATAGTAATATATCATGGCTATTATAACGTGCTATTTCAAACTGCATTGAAATTAAATTATTCTCAATAGCATGATGACAGCAGATTGGTGGATATTCTGTAGTGTTGTATATCGAAGCAGATCTAAGAAGAGAAGATATGTGGTGATATTCTTTAGTATTGAATGGCAGAGCAGATGCAGTGATCCTCTGCACTGACATCTCTAAACGAATCTGATGTGGCAAATTGATTATATTGGCTTATAGCAAGGTGAAATAAAGAATTCTGATATACCATAGGAGAGATACACGTTGAAGTAAGCCAGATGCAGTAAAAATCAGCAGAAATATCAAAACGATTCGGATTGTGATATACATGCACTGTACAGAGATGGAATACTGCAGCCAGTATGAATATAGATATACATTTAGCAATAGCCAGGGGAGACATCTAAAGAATTCTGATATGTAATTGTGATTAACATGGTGACAAGTTGAACTTCATAAGCAGTGTATCACTGTATAATGTGTATGTTGAATGGCTAAAAGATGAAGTGGGATAGCCAGTTAGAAAACTAGCACAGTTCAAGCCAGCACAGATGTGTACAGGATTGTCGTGATACTGACAACAACTGGAATGTGATTGATGACAGGAAGGAACCTATTATAGATACCATCACACTTTTCAATTGGAAAGCAAAGATATATTTAGACTAGTAGTTTATAGTCTTTGAAAAATCCAACTTTTCTGTTTTGTAGCATTCAATTGTTCTGAACCTAGCAACATACAATTTGGAAAATGCTCCCATTATAGACACAAGATGATTTGTTACCGTATTTGATGTTTTAAGCACCTGGGCACTTTAAAAAAAACATTGTATGTACATGTACATAAAAGAATTTCATATTCGACAAAATTACTAAATGTATGTATTACAACAATTGATAACATTTGTTAATCAATTTCTTGGGATAATATTTTTATATACAGTTTATTTATTACAAATTGTGTATTTGTTACAATTGTGTACAAATCGTTTAATTACTTACTGTAATACTATTAACCAAATTACCATACATGAACTAGCAGCAGCCCGCGGATCGCAATTCTTTAAATGTGCGCATGTATGCTGTTAGCATAGGAAGTACTAGCACATTGTATTTCAAAAAGGTGTGCAAGTTGTAATTACCAGTCAACTATATTACAAGTTTAGCTGAACATTGCCAACAGTTCAGAGATCTGGATTATTGAGACTACATGTACCTAACTGAAGTCACATTTGACCATTTAGTATATCTATAGAAAGATTTTACGTTTATCGCTATCCAAATTACACCATTGAAACAATAAAAGTGTTAGTATAGTAAACACTTTGTAATTCATTTTGATAATTTTATGTCACCTTGTTTGTTTGCTACGTAGACGTGTATTACTTAAAGAGAATCACTCATCATTTTGGCGTGAAAATCATGATCACGTGACGACGAAATGAACCTGGTTATACGCAAATTCAATTACGGAAAACAGTCCTTGAGTTGTTTATAATCTACATAATTGCATACATATATTATATCGTTATAAACATCAACAGAAATGTCAAACTGTAATATGTAAAGTTGCATGTTATACGAATACCTCCACAAAATACAGAGCTGAACACATAGAACACGTTTAAGGTGAATCCTTTGTCTGTAGTCACAACAAAGTGGAAACGTTTGGTGCCAATATCGGTGATTGAGGGTCTCTAAGTTGGGATGCTCTTTTTATTATTAGGTCGATTTATAATGTCTACTTACTAGATAATCATTAGAAAACCAAATCAACAATATTTAGGCAATCACCCATAGCATCACTTTAAATATAGTTATTGATATTATCATTATTGTAAATAAAACTAATTTTCAGTTTTTTAGTTCAGTTAATAAAAAACATTTTTATAGATGTATATATGTTTGTGCATTTTTCTTTAGATGTTTGATACATATTTTATAGTAGAAATGTTTCTAATAAATTTTATAAATAGTCAATAGATTCTGTTTTATGTTTTGGTAATGGACACTTTATAATATCCAGCTTCAAATGGGGCGGAAAGGGTTGTACAATGTTTGTATTAGATGTATTACATGTATATACACAATAATAGCAGAGTTAACCAATTTCAATACTTTTATCAAGTATTCGATACGATAAAACACAAAGGTGTTGCTATTCGTTTTATTACTCTTAATCATACTTTCGAAATGAACATAATCACTATGTTTTGTTTAAATATATGATGTCATACCACATTTTTACCACACTTATTTGGTTGACTCAAACATACTGGTTTATTGACCAATGAAGTTTAAAAGATGTGATATATCAGGACTGCGAAATCTAAAGGACAAAACATTGACATGGCCAAATGCACATCTCTGCACAAAGCAGAGTCTAAAGGATCTTACAACAAAGTAGTTAGCATGTACCAGGTGTTCATGAAAAGTGAGCGAATTCTGCTCCACCATTGGCATATTGTTTGTCCACTGTCTTCATAGAAATGATAAAAAAGCGAAAATGGGTCAAAGTAAGTTATTGCATCAGGCATCATCAATGATTCGTCTGAATGTCTATGATAGAACTTTTTGATAGTTTTCACCAGTCCGTGGACAGTATAACCCTGATGAAACCATTTCTTAGCCAGTAGGACATGGCGTTGCTTAAAATTGGCATATAATAAACATGCCCTAAAGTATTTCTCAAGTTGTGATATGTAGACACCATATGCTGACCAGTGCAGATGGAATATTACTCTAGATACATAAAGCTTATTAAAGGGGATCTTGACTATTGGAAAGTTGAAGTTGTGCTAAACATGGAAATTTGTTTCCTTGTATTTTTATCAATACCATTTGTCTATCTGATTGAATGCAAATGTCTACCTGTTCTATTTGCACTTCATGCACAAATAGTTATGGATTTCATTTTGCTTATGCAAAAATATTAATGGGATTTCGTTTTGGGTCACTCATAAGAGTCGTAGTCATGGTTCATGACTAATTCTGTTGGAACATATTTTATCCTTATATATAGTAAGATTGTATTCAACTTGCACCATTCTGTTTTTTTATTCTTGATGAATAAATATATATATAATATAAAAAGCTTACTGTTTATACTATATCAACAGACAGCATCACTGACTGAATTTGTAGAACTGAACATCAACAGTAGTGGCCATCTGGTAGATAGAGAGGCATTCGCTCAAGGCATATATTTCTCATCACTATCAATTAAAAAGACTTTATTAAATATTTTAGTTGGTGTAAAACTTGCAGGAAAGTTACATACTATATGCTAGCCTTAAGAATGTTCCTTTCTCTATACATAGGCACATGGGAGTTATACTCCTAGAAAGCGAATGCAGTACACCCAGTTGGATCTGCAAGCTGCTCTGAGGTCAATTGAAGATAATGGCATGTCTCTGCGTAAAGCTGGCACAACACACAATGTGCCCTTTTCAACTCTACATTTCCATATCAAACGAAATCGTGGAGCTATTGGTAGTATTGGAGCGAGATCTGATGGGGAAAGGACCCAGTTTATTCAAGAAGATGTGTATCCAGAAACTTTTGGAACTTCACAAACATTGGTTCAAAAGGAATCTGATATGGATAGATATATGTATAAGTAACATCTACATGATTGTTTTTCAATGTGGAATCTAATCAGGATCTAGACATAATACTTGTATTGTGAATTCTATAGAGAACTAATTAAAGGAGTATTCTGACCATGATAATACATAGTACTGATACTTCCTGGATACCATCTTCTGAGGAATGTGCCTGCCTTACACTGAGAAATTTGATTGTGTGTCGTAGATAAATCACGTTATTTGTGTGTAAATTGACATCTATATATAGAATAGAATTAATTACGTGTTACGGAGGAATCTGAAGTCAATATTTATTCACATTATCGTGTGTCTGTAATATCTATATATATATACAACATTGGAACTCGGAAATCTAAACTGAATTTACATTATTGATCTGTATATTTACAAGGCATCAATTGTGACTGGAATCTGAACTGGATTGACTACTCATAGATCTGTGTATTATCTATAAAGAAATGTGACTGATTTGACATGTAATTATACATGTAATATCTAAATCATTGTGCATCCATATTGACCAATTTACTTTATAAGTTTCAGTGTGCCTATCAACCTGGTCATATTGCAGTTCATCAATTAATCAACATTTATTATAAAATTTGTAAATCACTAGACAATAAAGAATTTTTCTGTGTTGTGTTCTGTGACATGTCCGAATCTTTTGATCGGGAGTATGGCACAGCTAGAGGATTAATATATAAACTTAAACAATATGGGATCAAAGGCAATCTTTTAAAATGGATCAACAATTATAGTTATAACAGAAAACAAAGTGAATATTAATGGAACATTATGAAATTATGACATTCTAAAGGCTGGAGTATGTCAAGGTTCCATTCTAGGCCCCTTTTTATTCTTAGTCTATATTAACGAGACAGTTTAGGATGGCTATTCCCGAATACTACCTTTTTCAATGCAAATATGAACAGCAACTTGTTACAACATATACAACTAATTATTAGTAATAATGTTACAATTGCTTCTATATGGATGATATACCTTGAGTGATTCAAATAAATAAAATAAAAATTTATTTGTGTCCAAAAATGTATGGGACAAACATCACTTCAATTAAAATAATAATATTTAAAGCATATAACTTAAAATTATCATTTATAACTAAATTCAACCAAGAATGGAATACCGGGTAAGTGTCTGACTGTTTGACTGCACATGTACCATCATTATTTCTTTTTTTATATCACTAGTTTCTTTACTTAATTTAACCGTTATTATTGTAACAAATTTGTATATAATTATACTTATGTATTATGTATATCTATATCATAATGTAAATGTCTCCATTCATATTATTTTGTATGTATACAGGAGTGGGCCTAATAAGATGACAAAATGTCCAATCCTTTTGTTATTTACACAATAAAATATATTTTCAATCAATCATGGATACGTGTAATATCTATAGAGTATTGTGACAACACAGGAGTCTTCAAACTGAATTGACTAAATATTAGTAATTTAAGTACAAACTTAAGGCATTGTGACTTAAAAGGGAGTCGCTGAGGTTTAAGAGAATTTAGTCACTTTAAAGTTTAGTTTTATTAAATCATTTTTGTTTTATGTGCTCCAAGTTTCGTAGTTCTGTTTATTCCGGATGAGGATTGCGTTAAAAAGCATCCTTGTATTAAAAATGAACAAGGGATGATTGATTTGCAATTCTGTTCTTAAGCACAATTCCACCTCATAATTTATTAATTAGTTTAATTTATCTGGTTTGAAGAGTAAGAGACTTTGTTAATACATGTATGTAATAATTATAATCTCTTAGTACATGAATTGTGGTACCTTGTGTGTATATCTGTGTTCCATTAATGTCTTTGTTGTCAATACATGCACATGTACAATGTAGTTTCCTAATAAACAGTGAAATATAAATTTCAGTTTCTGCTCTAATTACTGATGACGTAATTACCTTGTAATATGATGCAATAAAAGTATGTTAAACAATTGCCCTGACTAGAATTGAGGTTGTTTTAGAGTATTTAGATATGTAATATGGAATATCCAACATTTTGTAATTTGATCATACAGTAAACTTTGTCTTTACTTGTACTACAAAAAGCCCAGCCATTTTGAATACCGCCTTCTACACTGCAAATAATTTTGAATACAGCCGTGTACAATGCAAAGAATTTTGAATATGTACAGCATTCTACACTAAATAATTTTGAATACAGCATTCCATACATGATACTGCAAAGCAGAATTAATGAGCTTAAAGGACTAATAACACGTAGAATAAGGTTAATGTATTGAAAAGTTACATATCCAAAGTATCAATCCACATATACAGTTTAATAAATGGAAATTTAGTCTTTTCACAATAAATAAAAAATTGTGTTTCTTCC
>JAUTCZ010056272.1:0-10362 GCA_032273805.1 Melanodrymia brightae | reverse complement strand
CATTATGACGTCATGCTTAGAACTATCAGGTTTTTTAGTGACGAGTTCGAAAAACAGTCTCTAGACCAATCAAGATTATGAGACGTGATATCTCTGGAGGATGTCGTAGGAGATATCACAAATTATTAGGTCAACAATATCTCCTGCAAAAGCCTCTAATGGATGATAAATAAAATTATGACAGTGTTTGCTATGCAATCACAAAAATGTGTATATAATGCTTTCGCGGGAAGGTGTGTTACAGGTGTTTGTCATCTGCTGAAATATAAACATTTTGCTTATCCACGCTGTCACGAACTGTTTTATGAAATGTCGTAAATAAAGCATTTAAGGTAAAACTTGTCTTCTATTGTCATTTTCATCTCCCGCTCCAGATTTACAAACTAACTTGTTAATCTACTAGATCATAAAGATAAGGTAGGAGCACAGGATGAATAACCATTGCCTATTGGATGTCAAGTACACGGTTACATCAACACATGGTCTCAGAAGCAATCCACTGCTGCCACATAGGCTAATCTTACCAATGGGCAGCAAGGCATCTTTTATGTACTTTCCCGGACAGGACACTGTACCAGTCGTGGATTACTGGTTGGAATAGAAAATTATCCAACAGATTTATCTATTAGGATCAATCCTTTAACCTAACCCTCCTTAGGTAGATAATCTTGCAACAAACCAAGTTCTGTTTCTCTACTCATGCCACTGAATTGGTGTGAATTACTGATAAGTTGCTGAAATGTTAAAATGAGCAGTGACCACAAGAGCAGCTTAACTTAACAAACAAACCTGTATTAACTTTATAAAAATTAACAACTCTTAAACAAGTACGCATTGTCCAAATTTATTCACAGGTAGAAATCACAGAGTGGCTATATTCATGACTGTTTGGCATTGGCAACATACAACACAACTTACATACTCTACATGTAAGTACTGTACGCAGCAATAGTCTGTAAACAAGAAAACAATGTGCATTTTATATAATGCAATATAAGTTTATAACAACATTACATACCGTACTTATCTTTCAAACATCTGAAGTGACATTTACTTAAACCAAATGTTCTTGCCCACCAAATAGTTACAGTAATTAATACAACCAGGGTTTTACTGCTGCTAAATGTTTTCGCCAAACTAATAGTAATACATCGTGCATTATATCATCTGTAGTGACCAATTGGCTGTGCATACATTTTTAATGTAGGCCTACACTCGTTCACAATTAAATTGCAGACTCTTGACAGATTATTTGGCAAGTCGTGTCTGAAAAATCTAAAAGCTTCTATAACTTGTTTTTCTAACTATCCTTTTCTGAATATTAAAACAGCCAATAAATAAATAATAAAATTCCTAAATATCAAACATTGTTAACAATTAAAAAATAACTAGCAAATAGAAATTTGTTTAGTTCGTAAGCCATGTTGTGTTTTTCAAAAACAATATTTAATTTGGTGAAGATGCCATCACAAAAAGGTTTATTATAATAATTTCTTAAAACAGGTTTTAACAAACAATAATAAATCATACAACAAATAATAAATCTTAATTTCTGTACTGCTATATATTTTTTGTACAAAATTAAAGTTCCTGAGTAGATTTCTTGTGTAAAAACACCCGAAGCACACAGCACATTGATAATATATAAGAAAAGAAATTTTGCAGTCATAGCTATGACAATCTCGTTAATTTGATATTTAGACTTATCTCTCCATCTACAGTGAACAATTTTATTCCCCCTACCCCCAATTATTTTCATAGCCGATAAAAGTAGTACCCGGTATCTGGAATCTGATAAAACACGGAAACACTTTGCTGCAAAATAACTGAGCTGCTAGTTACAGTGAAAGCTTGCTTCAATAGTTAAACATGTGCAAGTACAATAACTAAACATTACTGTATGTGTCACAATACACTAAATAACAGTTAATAGCCCAAAAAACCTTGCTTCTGCCATTGTAAAACACTCATCACTATACTAATCACTGCATGTTAGTGGTCTACCTGAAACATTTACTGAACAACACAGTTCTCAATTCAATCTATCACATAATGAATTTAATTCGGCTACAATAAATCGTCACATTTACAGTTCAACTAGATTGGCTAGTGTACGATTCATTAAAGAAATCTACTATGCATAACAACAACATTCAATGTATTACACATTTTCATTTATATAATTTCTCATTCTAACAATCACGCACGAAACAATCTTGAATTGAATTTGTTCGTAAGAAATAATAGTGGCCTCAACTCTTTGAGATGATATCGTCTTAGGAAAGCCGGTTCACTTCAGACTATTTAAGCTGTTCACGGCTCACTTATAAATACCATTTATCACACAAATTTTAAATCGGAGTTAAATCCCTTTGCAAGCATCTCTTGTGAAAATATTCATTAGTGATGTTAAAAACGATCAATACAGGTAAATGATTGTGCTGGGATCTTTGTGTAAACAGTTTTAAATCTTCAAATAAAGTTGGCCTGGGCAAGATCACACAAATATACAATTCGGTGTAAAGTGTTAAATATCTGGATAAATATAGTCAGCTGAACAGTTTTAGTAGAGGTTATAATACTACCGACTAATGTCAGGCAGTTGGACGTCAATGTTATAATATTGTAGATCAAATCAGCAAAACAAAATTAATAGGTCTAGAGGTTATAGATAGTTGGCTGCAATAGTCATTAAACCTTTTTTGCAGTGGCCGATTTCTGTCAGTGAAGCCAAATGGTACAAAGTGTCTACATCCATTAATGTTAAAACACATTACATTTGGGCATGCTTAGCTATCAAAGAACTAAACATTTCTTTTCTTGGACTGAGTTATAAACAATTACTGTTGGTAGTCAAAAGTCAGTTTCTAATGAGCCACAGATGTGAATCATACAGAAATTAATTATCAAATAAAGTCTGAAAATGTGAAAACAACAAATTCCATTCTAGGTAAAATAAAATTTTAACTACTGTTGTCGAAAGATCTGAAATGGAAGTAAAATGAGAAATAACACATTATTGAGCCAGCCAGAGATAAACCTAACCCAAATCAGCCAGTCTGATGTTATACAGGAAAAACCTGTAAACCAACTAATAACAGGAAACATGTGGCAACACATTAGAAGAGACACATACTTAACAGTCTTTGCTTCTAAATAAGTTCTCAGTATTCAATACAAATTGAATATTTTATTAATTAATTTTAACTGGAGATTTCAATGTGGGACATTAAATAACAAAACAAGATAAAAAATAATGTAATCATTAACATTTTAAGTATAACAATGGTAGTCATGTACTAATATACAGATGAGTGAAAAATTACATTCAAACTGAATAAAACAATCTATACAAAAAATTAATGTATCAAATATACAAAATCTAGCATATTTTAGTAAATAAAAAAAACAAAACAAACAATTACAAGTACATACAAAGCAGAGGTGACTAGTGTTAAGTGATTAACAGTAATGATATAATTCTCGCAAGGCATGTTATATCACACATACATGTACAATGCAAACGCACACAAGAGATCAATTCACAATTCATACTTTTATTTCACACGACAAATTGTTCCCCAAATTTCTGAAACATTGCCCTACATGTATGTAAAATTAAAAGGGAATTAATTATTATTAAGTTTTAATGGACGTGAGTTATCAATTATAAACTGAAATCGTCTTGACACCATCAGATGTTCCGGGGACAATATAAACCTTTTTGAAAAAAAAGAAAGAAAAAAAAAACAACAAAAAAAACAACTGGAATCTACTTTGGCTACCAGACGCATCTACATGCAGTGGATGACATTTATCGACACGTGTCTTACGTTGAATAGCGCGAGCACTCTGGAACTATGTGACTGGTACCAATCATGTACTATCATATCACATTCATTTATATTAGATGCAAACATCGGTGTCAAAGCGTTTTGTCTCGGTAGCAGAACGATCGCACTATTGAACATAAGGCAGGAGATACCAGTATGGCTTATAAATTTAAGTAGTATAATATATTTACTTGTATTTGGCAGAATTGCTTTGAAGGGACTTAAGTCAATAACAACACTTTAACAATATTATAAATGTAGTCTACTTGAAGCTGTTATTAATCTGGTATTATTTGCAAGATTGTCTATTCTAATACAGAGAAAACTCTGGCTATATATGGAAATGGCACTTAGTGGGGAAAGTGGTTACTTGTTTTGATGTCCAAGTTAGAACTTTTGAGTTTTGGTTCTAGATCCAGAACTAAAACAAGGTGTGACATTCCACAATACAACAGTTTTATAAGTCTTAGAGAAACCAAACTACACTCCCCTGCATTATTGAGTACCGTATGTCAAATAATGTAGTTTTGGTCATGATAACAGAATTATGTTATACTACGTTTATGCCAAACTTAATTAATAATGTCATGTATTAGTGATACAGGCAAATTCAGAACTGTATTTAACTATGCAATTTACTAAATATCGAATTAAAATAAAGGGTTAACTGGATAAATAGAATTTGCTACTCATTTTTTTTTCAATATGGAAAATATCAACATCAACAAATACTGATTAATCTACTGGGTTGTTATTTTGTATATTAAAAAACACTTGTGATAAATCCTCTATTTATATTTCATTCTAAACATTTTGAAAAAGAACAAAAATGATTATTAAAAACTGACAGGCAAACTACCCTTTAAACATGTGTATTAACAAGAACCAATACAGATAAATACCATATCAAGATATACATGTACATGTCATTGTGTATATTGCCCCACAGTGAATCTGGCTGCAACCAGTTGAGGCAGAACAAGGAATGATGTATGAGTATTTGCATGATACATACAAAAGGATTTCATGGATGCTCTGTACAAGGCTATAAGAGAACTATTTACACAAACACACACAACGCTTATCTTGGGCTCCCGATACTGCTCACTGCTCAGTTAACAAACAAACCCATACAGATAGATAGCAGCACAAACAGAACACATTCAACTTTTAAATACTTCTTCATATGTAACATAATATATATTTTACAGTATAGTAACAAACATAACAACACTATCACTCTGTAGTTATTTGCATCAAACATTAATACAACATTGTTTCTAATTTTCACTACTGTTCATACTTACAAAATGTATTAATAACTAAGCCACATTGTTAAAGGGGATTGGTCACCAATTTTGGTGCCAAACATTTCTAACCTGTTGCGCCTGCAGACAATAGAACTGTGCGAACTCAGTGCATCTGTGTTATAGGTATATATTTGCATGACAGGCAACAAGCAATTGTATGTAATTATAATGACATTTTGACATTACTGTTGATGTTTAGATCATATAATAAATGTATGCCATTATCTAAATAGACAAGGACAGTGTTTTCTCTTCTGTTAACATAAACTGTAGTAGTGTACAACTCGCTTCAATGCATCATCGTGTGATAGTGCTGGTTGAGCCAAAATGATAACTGATCCACTTTAACCTCCATACATTATGCACACTACAAATTTGACACTGTTAATTCCCATATCAGATATGTAGGTAAACGACACCCACCCTTTATTTCCAGTCCAACATGACACTGAACATCCAAAGTTGAAGATTTGCAGGCAATACCCAACATAATCTGATAAAAAATGTATGATCTTCTATAGTACCCATCAATAGCATAGAGACTCTCTGTTCCATAGCGAATCACTGCTCCATGCAGAGCTAGAAGCATGGTCGGCCACTACAGCATGTTTGTTAAGTGAAGCCAAATTGCAAGTCTTAGAGACGTCAATTGAACATACACCAATAGGTGTTGAAATGGCAGATCACATAATTATATAACTACAAAAGAAACTTTAACTCAATTTTAAAAATATAAAAGAACATCCTTAAATAATCTATAGCATCTAGATTTAATATTAAAGAAACAAGATAAAAAGAATCTTCAAACTTGTGAACTAAAAACATTTTCAGACAACTACCAGTAAAGACAAGGACTTTAATGTTGGATGCCAGAAATGTAAAGGGCACCTCATTTAAAATATATTCTTATATATCTCATAAGGGAGATAACTGCTTTGTCTGGTAACTATTTGGCAATATAATCAATTTAATTGATTATTTTTTTGATATTACAACTTTGATCGTGTTGAATGCACAAGCACTGAGGATAACAATGTGGTTATGTTATCCTACAGTTTACAAAAAAGACTAAAAATAAATAATGCTGTCTGTATAATTAGTGACAAATCTCTTATTTACAGCCATGGCACATAATTATAGATATAATATATATTTCACATTGTCAAACAAATTTTAATTGGTGGGAATATTATAATTTTATATTTTAATGAAGATAAAAACCAAACAAAATTAAACCAAAAAAATTGAAAACAAAACAAACAAAACATTTGAACCAATTAAACAATGATCATAATATTATTTACTTATCTTGAGAATAATTCAAATAAAATAATCTTGCATAAGTAGATCTTTGTAAGTATTGATATTATGATATTAAAATGTATTTATAGAATAGAAAATGTTAAGACAGGTTGCCAATGAATTCCATCTCGTTCACGTATCTGCATATCTCTTTGGTACAGAAAAGCATGTCATGGAATGTATCAAGAAACATATCATGTCAAGTGTAAAAACCTGTCAGCTCATTATGTTAATATAAAATATCAAACACCTACAGTAACTCACAACCATGTTTTCTTTTTCTCATTCAGCGTATGTAATCATTTTTACATATGATAAAATTCTGACATAAATGTTTTATTTGTATCAAGTATCATAAAATATATAAGATTAAAATTATGACAAGCTGGACTTTTGTTGCCTCGTTTGTGTTAATCTGTGATCATGGTTGCCTACAAAATTATTGTATTTAGAGAAGAAGGCATGAGAATGATCAAAAATTACCAAACCTGAAAATGTTAGTCAATATAAAACCAGGCGAAAAGTAACTCATGATGTACAGGTGCATGATCCTCAACAAAAAATTTATTTGGAAAGTAAAAAAGAAATGAAAACAAAAAAACATTCCGAAATTTTTCTTTTTCTGAGTCGGAATTCCAACTATTGTCGGAATTCTAACTATTGTGGGAATTCCAACTATTGTCGGAAACCTCATGCCTGAAAAGAAATATCATTTTAAACTTGGGTTACCTAGCAATTAAGCGTCTTCTATCTATTATAATTACTGTCACAGTCAAAGATACTTTGATTGAAAATCATATAAACAAAACATCCTTTAAGTATTAATTGCAAAAATTACATGTTATATGATAAAACATTTTTGATATCATCATTTAAAAGTTTACTTCAATTTTTAAATAGTGATTGTCTTCTTTAATTCTTTTACCTGTCACACTAGTGAATTATTAATCATGGCAAGTCACTTTTCACAATCACTAGTCCTTTGCCCAACATACTTGTTTTAAAATGTAATAAGTCGTGAAATAACTATATCACTATCTCTAAAACTATTAACGGTAAATACATTACTGAAATTAAAACCGTTTTGTAATCATATTGAGACCATCAAGTGTAAACATGGCATAGTGAACCATCAATCAACACAGATTTCACAACAGTCAAACAGTCTCACTGGAACATTAACATACCATTAGCAAAATATGCAAGTGTTTATTAATACTTTTCTGTGGTGTTCCTGTTTTGCAATGTATATGAAAATAAGCACCTCTTGAATCACTCATTGTAAAATACACATCTTCTTGAAATCTGATTCAAACTCATCGTCAATCTCTGTCGTGTCTGGTTCCTTCCCAGTCACGTCAGGCATCAGTTTGTTGAGATCAATATTTTCTCTCTCATAAAATAAAATGTAAGCCGATTTGGTGTCCAGCTGTAATTCAGGTATTTCCTGCAATGTGAACATTGAAGTGTGAACATCGAAATATGATTAAGAATTGCATTTGTTATGGTTTCGTAGAATACAAGTTCCATGAAGTTTAAATAATATGTTTATGTTGTATGCTAAACAAACCAACTTAGGAGATAATTCTACTGTGTTCTCCGATTTGGCCACATATATTGGTGGATTTAGTTTTATTGTCGACACATACATTTGCAGGGGACATAACTCAAGTTATTTATTAATTAATCAATGCAATTTACAAACTTACAAAATACCAATCTATATTTCAAACTTACATATTACCTTGCAACTACTGTCATTGTAACAATACCATTTACTGTTGGGATTCTTGGCATAGGCAACATAGTGACCTCCACCTAGAATTCCTGTGTGACACTGAAAAGTAAAATTAAATATGAGTGAAAACAGATTCACTACAAAAATTGAGACTTGTCCAATGCAGACAAGTGGGCTGCATCATTAACTTATACTAATTTGGATAATTTTACAAAATAGTGTCCTACATAGACGAGTGGATTAGCAATGCATGTTGAGTGTGTGATGCCCTGATTTGATTTTATAATTACATTGATCCAAAATACATACATGTACCAAATGGTGGAGGAGTAATGTGTACGAACATCAAAAGAACAGGTTTAATTGCATACTATTTGTTATCATGTAACGATCTGGTAGCCTAATTCTGAAATATATGTTTAAAAACAATGCAAAATAAAGGTATCTTTGGCAAGCGGTTAAAATATGACATTAAAGGGTTGTATTTATGAACAAAATGAGGCACAAAACATTAAATTGTATCACTTTATAATATGTCGGAGACTGTGATTTACAAACTGTTATGGTGTCTCAATACAAGTGGCCCGCTAATTATTAAATAGGCCATATGAAATAATATAAAACTTGATACAAGTCCCAATGCATTGCGTGAGACAAAATCATTTAAAAAATATAACCAATGAGTGATAATGAGCTACTCACCGACATCGAGACGAGATTGTACCGTGCTGCTGAGTAGTCATCAATGTCGTCGTGTGTCCGTGCAGAACACGTCAGCTGACTGTTATTAGAGTTCACAAATGCTGAAAATAATACATCACATTATCTTCATTACACTGACATCGTAAGAGTTGTAATGCACCAACGCTCTAACCATCACTAGTTAACCATATATTTACAATGCAGGATGATTATAAATCAATAAATATATCAAACTGTTTTTAGTAAAATTTCTTTTCTAGCAATACTTACCCTGGAACATGTTTGCATAATGCTTAATGAACTCAACGATACGAAAAAAGAAAAAAAACTCTAGGCCGCCAACCAAAGGTATTATTGCGGTTGTGGTGGATGCCAAGTTACCTTGAGATGCACTGTCAGACTTATTATGCATTACGGAATTCCCATTTTCTACACACGAATCCTGTTGTACTGGTTCGTCATAGACGTCTGTTGATTCCTTTATTGGTGACCGTGGAGCTATATAGTGGGTGGGATCAAAGTCTCTTATAGGAAATTTCACAATTTTATGAGATTTCACCCAACGGCCATTGAGAAACTGGAATCGTTTCAAATTGATTATCTGAAATTAAATTACACATACAGGCAATTAAACATTCTGAACCTTGATTCAACGTTCTTAATATTTATTCAAAAAGAAAATTATAATAATAAAGTGTAACACATTCAGAGAAATTTTATCACACAACTGAATAAACACGCACATAAGAAATCTTATGTACTGGTACACTGTACTGTAATTCATACATAGAAGATATTAAATGAGTGATCATGTATTATTATGCATGCATACATATCATTTATATTAACTGAGATACCTCAAATATTGTTAGAAAACCAAATAGACAAGTTTGAACCTTTTCCATAATTGACAAGATTTGAACCTT
This sequence comes from Melanodrymia brightae, assembly GCA_032273805.1. NCBI lineage: Eukaryota > Metazoa > Mollusca > Gastropoda > Neomphalida > Peltospiridae > Melanodrymia > Melanodrymia brightae. The sequence continues at coordinate 551 of JAUTCZ010056272.1, read as the reverse complement.
TTCCATACATAGATACGTCATTATGAATTATTATCGTTCACTCTGTTAAATTTCTGATAAAATGGACATCAATCTAAAATTTACATTCAAACTGTTCATTGGCATTTTTTGCTACAACAATCAGTGTAAGATATCAGGAATACAAATGATAACTCACCAGTATTGGTGGCAGACGCCAGATGTCTAGTTTCTTGTTAGCCAGACAATGCTTCTTGCATTTGGAGCAGAAATACAGATCTTCCTCGTCCAAATCTTCCTCCTTTGTAAATGCCTGTAGACAGGTGTCAAGGTCAATTGGTTCCGTCTGCTTCCGTCTGCTCTCTTCCACACTGGAATGCTCCTCAAAGAACTACAACAATAACATCATAAACAGATTTTTGGAGCAGCGTACAATCCTGTACTAATATTATATAGATAAAAATGTATAAAAACTAGCAGGTTTTTCCCATGCAATATCGTGTATTCTGCCCTGCTATGGCAAAAGTAAGTAAGTGACGTCATCAATATTTCGAGTTATCAATGAAAACGTTGTATTCATTTAGTACTATTTG
>JAUTCZ010056261.1:0-10363 GCA_032273805.1 Melanodrymia brightae | reverse complement strand
TAGTGTTTTGTCTTAACTAACCAAAATGATGAAAAACAATCGTGACGGACGTGACAAATACCATGAAATGCCCCATATACATTGCAATTAACATTTCAAAAATGGCGTCTCAAGTGCCTTAAACCAGTACAGATATGTTTGCCAGGTAGACAGCAATTCAATGTTAGACTAAACAAATTCAGAAGTTTGACACCAGTGTTAAGAAATGAAGGCAAAATTTCTAATCCTATACTTCAGCGGGATTTATGTATTAGAGCGAGACATCTTAATTTTGCGAAATATTGAAATTCTGATACGTGTCAAAGTAAGGTGACCCATGCAGGGATTGTCGGGAAGCTGGTCCCTTGGAACGGGGATCCATCCCCAGCACTTCACTTCTGGCGACAGGGTGTCAAACGAGCTAAACAACAAGTACAGCCTATCGCATATTATTACACCCCCTTGAAGAAAAACCGTTCATCGTGTAATATGGTGGAGCGAACAATTTGAAATCTAAGACATCGTGGTCTATTGTGACTGGCATACGATTCCAGATGACTTGACAAAATGAGTTAGATCTAAACAAACAGATTATGGTATTATTGCAGGTTTTAGAAAAAAAGGAAAACAGATATCACAGTTACTGACAATAGAGATATTTTATCAGTATTTCCTACCATACTTAAAGGCACAATCCTTAGTTTTAAGAAGGATGTCACCTATACGCGCCATTTGTAACATCTTTTTGGTTAATACTGTTGAGCATTTTTATTTATTAAACTTAACATTTACTTACGTTTTATTACTTACAATATTAATACATGCGTTTGTAGTATCATATGGTACTGGGACTTTTACCTACAATAATTAAATTTAGTATATGATACAAATTATTTTAGAAAAGAGTACACAATTATACTTGGATGACTAGAAACCTATTTTAATAACAACAAATGCTCTATTATCTAGAAAGAAAAAACATTAGATGGGAAAGCACGGTGACATCCATCTTCTCAAACTCGGGAGTGTACCTTTAAAAAGAATCACTCACAATTTTGCGCGAAAGCGCAATCAGGTAACGATGCAGTAAAGCGGTATTAACATGTTACAAGTAAATAGCAATAAATAAATATTATTGTTTGTCTAAAATAAGTAACATTAAGCACATACTATTGTTTGTATGAAATAAACAATTAACAAATAATAATAATAACAAGATTATTTATTTATTTGAAATAAATACCAATAAACACAAATGATTATTAATCTGAAATAAATAATAATAAATACATAATTGTTTTTATTTGTAATAAATATTAACAAACACAGATTATTGTTTATTGAAATAAATAGAAATGAACACATAATTATGTATGTCTATTTGAAATAAATAACAACAAACACAGATGACTGTTAATCTGAAATAAATAGTAATAAACACATTATTGTTTATTTAAATGAAATACATGTAGTAATAAATAAATATCATTGTTATTTGAAATAAATAGTAATAATAACATATTATTGCTTACATAAAAAATAGAAATGAACAGTAATAAATAATTATCATTGTTATTTGAAATATATAGTACTAATCGAATGTTGTTACGGGTAATAGTTTTTATCTGAAATAGATAACAATAAACATACAATAATATTATTGTTTTTTTCTAAAATAGATAGCAGTAAACAAAAAGGTTCTTTTTCTGGATTGGATAATTTTTTTAAATGTGTTTTGTCTAGCCAAGACTTAGTGGCTATCAGCATCTTATTTAAATTCTCGATCAATTGATATTGGTCATCTTGCAACAGAACTGTTACCCTAGTTGTCAACTTCCGGCCACGTATGACAGCCTTGAACGCGGAAAGGTCCGGTGTAAGCCGCGTGTTTGAGGAAGATTACAAGTTGGCTATGGGGGCCAAGTTTGACTTCATTTTTATGCCAGGTCCCCGCTTAATGGGATGAAAAATAAACTGGGTATAGCGAACAGGATTTTTAGAAGTCGACGGGGGATTTAGAAGAACCCGTTTTTAAACTGCAGGTAACATGCACCTGTGAAAAGATAAAAGAATGCACTTTAATAGCGGTTTGAGAACAAACATTATAGTCATTTTTAACATTTTCTCGATTCAGCCATGATCCTTTAAATAACAATAAGCATACAAATCGAGACAAGACTACTCTGCAAACTCTAATCTAATTGCTTGTTTTAAAATGAAAGACATCTGACTATCAAAAACGTTTTACCATGAGACTCAACCCATGTGAATATTATATGTACGGTCTATATATCATTAATGTTCACAACTGTTCAAATCTATTAAAGTTATGCGATGTATGTCCAGATCTCTGTTTTATTCACGTGTAAATCTTCAAATATACATTTTTTAATACATGTTAAAACAGGTTCCTTTACAAAAGTGACAGGTTATATGCTCATCTTTCGCAAATATCTCTTTCTCTCGTCACTGATTTGACATGGATCCGTGAGTGCACGCCGTCCCAGCTTTGTTGAAATATCCCTTGCACCGTTTTGATAAGTTTTCGAACGTGATCAAATGAATGGTCTTAATTTCAACTTCTAAGCATTATCAAGCAGGTCTGTCTTCAGTTCATTATGTACCTTCTGCTCCGGCATCACCGTCATCTTGGACTGTCAGGTGCCATGAGAATGGTGCACTATACTTCGTGTCACAACATTTGTAGCATGTTTTTCGTAGATAACTTTAGTTTTGTTTAACGTAGAGAAAAAATCTAAGCATTTTTGAAAATAAAAAAGGACTATTTTTGTCTGCAAATTACGTAACTTTAGCTTAACACATAAAAATATTTTAATGCAAATACATACAAAAAATCTTCAGAAAAATCCATCGTCCGCCATTGAAAATGGCTGATTTTTCTGAAGAATTTTTGTATGCATTACAAATATTTTGATTTGTTAACCTAAAGTTACGTAATTTGCAGACAAAAATAGTCCTAAAGTTATCTACGAAAAACATGCTACAAATGTCGTGACACGAAGTATAGGTTATAACCCAATCTGTATACTCTTTGTATTTTAATTCATAATATCACATTATATATAGTAGGTAATGTATAGCACCATACTATGGAAGTGTACCTCAACAGGATTCGGAGTAAGTGATTTTGCATAATATGAGCATTTTAACTTGAATCAACGTCCAGAATATTTGGAATTTCAAACACTATATTGATTATTTCAACAGAAGCCTGGATTCTAAAAACATGTTTGTGATACCTCGATCCCAGCAAACTTTGTTACAAAGAAATAACTTTAATAACAAGCAATGATCACATTTGGCTTAAACTCTGGTCAGTTTCCATTAAATTTTCTAAAGCATCATCAAATTCAAACAGCAGCGATTTCGCGAATTAATTATTTGCCACTGACCTTATTGGCTTATAACGACTAAATTAAAGGTGAACAATCTTTCGTAAACTTTACGCTAATCCCATTTCTGAATACACCAAACAAACGAACAAGACACAGTTGATAAACAGAGCGACCAATTCACACATTGCTGTGGCTTTCTACAGCCATGCTTCACCGAACCAATATACCTAGGTAAGAAAAATATTTGCCTACCAACAAAAAAAAGGGATAACTTGGATTTAATTTGTGTACCATCAAATTATCCCAAGCTCATAATGTAACGGTTCTCTCGTCGTTGCTTTATTTTCACCGGGTAAACATTTAAAATTTGATTTGAGACAAACGCACGAAAGAAAAAGGCTTCCAAAATCAACACATTAACGCTGATGGTAGCTGCGTTGTGTTAGCATTCGGTTGGAAGTAGCCACGATGTGAACGATGGACAGACAACGCCGTAACGATGGTAGCGACGTCGTACGTGCCGTCGGTGGGTCGACTTTGTGTACATACATTGGCCGGATATCGTCAGAAAGATTTACACGGGGTATCATACAATGCATGCTCGTCTCTGGCCGGGCTTAATGTCGCTTTTTAAGTTTGCGTGTTTAATGTATAGTCTGCGCGACAGTGTTAATTTGACGTGTATCCGAGAATATTACTTTTATGAAACGGAATTCAAAACTATGCATTGACAAGATGTCGAGCGGTAAAATGCAGCTACCAACGCGGTTGCGTCAAATTTCAATAATGAACCCGAAACGGAAGAAAATGCACGAATAACGGATTCATTTCCATATTAAATGTAAACAACACACGTGTATTATTTTATTGATTTAATAGAATCCACCACGTATAAACGATCTCAATTGAATTTATACTTTATTTTAAATTATTTCAATAAAAAAAGTTACAAGTGCATTTATATATATTGTGTGTAGAATAACAACAACAACAACAACAACAACAAGAGCGACAACAGCAATCTATAGGAACTGAATGTTTGTTTAACGACATCTTCATCACACTGTTGAGTAATTTAGAGTCAATTATACATGACAAACTCGCCGAAGTGTCATGATTATAACACATTGTCTATATACAGAACATCACACAATTATGAATGTCTTTCGTATAGCGCCCATGTGGTACATATATGACACAGTGTCTATTGACAGAACAGCAATACCAATGTCCCACTACTGGTTAACAAAGACTGTCACATGGGAGAGTGCGTAATATTAAAGATCACTTGGTGATTAGTAATAAACAACGCGTTTTTGTTCTCCCATACTAACACGAACTTCTGCATGCGGGACCGTCCAGGATATACGTGCTTGAACATAGGATGGATATAAGCACGCAAACACGCGATAACTAAACTAATGCAAAATCCGCCCACAAGTAACTTTTATCATTCCGAAATACCTTTACTTTGACATAATAATTATACATTGTAAATTTCTACTAATAATATTTTCGTTTCGTCTTGTGCCAAAATCTAACTTTTCTTTTCAAATCGTCGAAATTACAAAATCTTGTGGGACAATTTAATAAACTCACGCAGTGTTTCCAAATTGTGTGTGCTTTCCAGGGTGGTGTGTTGTGAGAAAGCATTCTGTGTTTGACTAAGAACACACACTGTAACGTCTGTCCAAAGACCACATTAATACACTCTTCAAAGCGGATTGATATACAACGCATTTTCCACTTTATTTCCCCCGTTTCCAGTTTGAAATGAACTATTTATTCCTAACAGATCTAACGAAACAACGGTTAAACACTTTAATCTGTCAAACATATATATTTTATAGGTTGGTTTTTAGATTTTAAGCTTTATTATGATTATTATAAAATTATGCACATGTATACAGAGCATTGGTAAAATTGTTCCAATGTTATTTGTGACAAAAAGGTAAATATATAATATAGTATGACTATAAAAGCACAAATGTGCATTAGGGTCATTTTAAAAATCGGGTATGATTGGGGTGGGAATGGATGGGATGCGGCTGGGAGTGGGGTTGGGATCTCAGGATTTCAATTATAAAGAATGGGCGGAAACTTTTGAAATTATGTATAACGTAGTGCTTTTCATTAAAATCAAGATAGCTTCTGAATTTTGTTTGTTCACGCATAAACTTATAATTATTATGGCAGCAAATTTTAATTAGCTAATTTAAATGCTAGAACATGTATTTACAAACAGGAACGACCACGCATTTTAAATATAGATGACTTTTCTGTAGACCATATGTAAATGTATAAAGTTATTGGAATTGTATGCATTATATGAAAACAAGAACATGTTTAGTTTTGTTTTGTTATTTATTGATTGAAATTATTTTAATTTGCCTTTATAGGTATAGGTACATAAAATATATAGTTTTGTTATTAACAACTGTTACAACGCATTTGCACTATTTGTTTGTTCGCACATAACTTTATAGTATAACTGTTATACAGTAGAAGCAAACTTCAATAATATCTAAAAGTTCGAATTGTTTTTAATGTAAAATATTGGTCCACATTTAATCAAAATTGTATGTTAGGATTAGAAGGCGGGGGAAGGGGTGGGGGGCGTAAACCCACTCCTAACTTTGTTCAGTTGTTAAAAACTATAAATTTTATGCACGGTCCCTAATCAACATGATTCAGTTGTGTCGTTAAGCAACGTTTCTCCTTTTAGCTCTTGTCTTGTTCAAATGATTTACATTGACTAATAAATTGGTTGTGCAGAGATCTGATTCGAAGACGAAGATTTTCAGAAATAAAGTAGTTTTTTAATAAATTAACTTTGATAAAAATGAGAAGTAGTAAATATGTATCCGTCGCAGCTTCATTACATCGAATTCATTCACATCTCTTCAGATACAAGTAAAATGGTGTTTGCGAAACAATTTTCTTAGACATAGAAACGGTCCATGTTATTTTTTGATGCTCCATATTATATTATGCGTGTGTACAAACCACTCGAGTTTCTTTGAGACATCGGGCAAATATCCCCGGGGAAGGATTTTCGAACTGATGACAGATGCGGACATGTAATGGCTTATATTGATGAACGTTTATTTTTTTCTTCTCTCAATCAAAAATCATTTGATCATTGTTTTACTCATCGGAGGCATGTCTGGCTTTGAATACTATCAAATTATTGCGAGTTATAGTATTACAGTGGAGTGGCTGTTAGATTCAATTTGCAAGGTGCGATTATCCGGAACATAAGAGGAAGCAAGTGCGAGATATAGATGACGTTCCGCTGGAGAGCATTGTGCACCCGAACTTGGCCTTTCACTTGAAGAATCCTTGTGTCCGTATCCAGCGACGTTTGTTTACATGCCTAGTCAACCCGTTTAATGAGTCGCTCACTGCCAATTAAGCCAACAAAACACGAAACGTGGCCGAAATACTAACGCCTGTGCTTTCAGAAAACTGTGAACTCTGATCCGAGGACGGTTTTCTAATGAGATTCATATGCTACAGCTCATTTGGAAAACCAAACAACTTGAAAAATGCCGCGGTGCTCTTTCTGAAAAAGGAGGAAAATTACACAGAATTTCTTCTCAGTTGATGGCACTTGATACGTTCAGTTTGATATTATTAATGAATACGCGCATGTTTTTGCAAGAAAGACATTTTAACGAGAACAACTGTCAGTGTGCTCGTCTTAACAGACAAAGTGCTCGTCATGTTTAGCTAAAGATGCCAGTATAATTTGATTCTCTTAGTTTTTCAGATTACCATAAATTACCATTATATGTATGGCTTCTCGATGCCAATTAACTTCATATGGTGTCTCACCATCATAATTATAGCATCAAATAAAGTACTTCATAGCATTTGGTAACGATACTTCAATATATGATTTATTTACAAAATTAATGGTACCAGACTATGGACCGACCATATTTCAAGATTCACCTGCAAAACGACATTTTACTGTTGGACCACTGTAGATGAGATCTAAAATGTTAATTTAATAGCGACAAATCAAGTGAGGCTGGCCAAGCAAGGGATATTTTCAAAAAACAGCGTCAATGGTTTAATCTTCATCGTGGCTACATACAGGATAGAGTTCAAGGGATATTAGTGACATGTTCTAATTAATTCTAGTCACAAAATATACTATCGTATTGTATCATATTTATTATTTATTTAGTAGCATAACTTTGGATTTATAAAATTTTAGAAACGTCAGATAAACTATTATAAAGTAAGATGTAATCGAGAGTTATAATAGCCAATAGCCAAAAGTTTTGGGTGCTTACATCCACTGAAGGTTCAAGCACCCCACCATGGGCACGGTCCGCCATTAGATGTCAAGACACTATGTCAGGGCTGTGCCCATGGTGACATATATTCGGCTGGTACGACTTGCAATATATAGTGGTATGTAATGATGTAGTCAAACATTATTGGTCGGACTCTTATTTTGAAATCCAACAAAATGCGTCCGTTATCATGGCTTTATATGAGCGTATCTTACTCATCTGCAAACTTTTACATTTATCAAAAAAAATGCATAGTTGAATCTATTAGCCGCGGTATATAATATGAATCAGAAAGATAATGGTCGACGTAGAAAAGCTATAATTGTATAGAATGCGAATCAAGAATGAGTTTGAGTAAATAAACACTGTGCAACATTAAGTCTTGCCCGTGTTTTTGGGATTGGGAGGGACTCACCCGAACCATCCTTTTACTTACTATACGAGAATTGTTTTTGTCAAAAAGCACTATATATTAAGTCCATTTATCTAAAAATAGTATTTTGTGTTGTTGGTATCCACTTTTTTCTTCTAAAAGACGAACCTAAAGAAACTGTATGCTGCAGACATGTCTGTAAGGCTGTAACCTAAGCTAAAATTGGAATTTACTTTTCAAATACTTTACACAAGACATATTGTTGTTTGTCTGAAGTTGAAGTGCAAGCCGATATACGTGTTATTGCTTTCTTTCCAGAGTCGGTGTTATAAAACGTTAAAGTCTACACTATATAGGTTCTAACTTAAATATACATGTCCTTAGAATTTAGACTCATCGGTTGAGTTTAGACTCATCGTTTGAGTAGGTCAACCGTCATATACATGTTTAATAGCCACACACGAGCCTAGTTTCTTTGCATGCAAACTTACTGTCCTGGCTCTCTATATAGAGTTGGATAAATATTGCTGGTGTATGTTTTTTCGTTTTGGCATGAAATAATAGAGGTCCTAATATATCAGTTCTACCTTCCTTTTAAATTTCTTTTGCATAATTTAGACATTGTCATACACTAAGTCTTGTTTGAAATTAACGTGTTTCTTTTATGCTCAAATATAATAATATGTACTAATGTAGTTCTATTTTCTTTCCAGATCCTTTGCATGAGAAATAGTGCTGCTTGTCTTACAGTGTTGAGTTACCTGATAGCGGTATGGCCAGAACTGTTGCACTACGGTAATTCACCAAGTCCTGAGATAGTTGGTGAGTCCATGTTGCAGGCCCTATTTCAGTTTTTGTCGGGATATCTGGAACACAAACAATAACTAAACCAATGAATAAATACATTAAATAACTTAATAGACATTAGAAGTCATTGTGTTCTACAAGTGTAAATCTATACAAAAAGCCATATACCTAAATTGCCATTTAAATGGAACTCGCCATTTACATATTTTCTAAATGCTAATCCTGTTATGATATTTGAAACATTTACGTCTTCAAGTTCAGTTTTAAGATCATAGTAGGCCCTATAGACGGTTTTTGTATGTTATTCATCTAGTGCATGTCTAAACAATGATTGTGGTCATTCACTACCACCGCAAACCAGAATCTATGTTATGTGGCAATGTCAACGTCAATGACCACGTTATACTGACTTGTGTTTCTCTGTTTCCTTTGTTAAAGAGATCGCCACTGTGAGTGTTAAAAAGGATCGAGCGGTCCAGACGAATGGTCCCTACCTGAAACGCTTTCGTCATGGTAAGCGTCAGCTCATGCACGTGCAGGAAAATCAACGTAAGCAAATGAAATCTGTGAACGAGCGCAGACGTAAGATATGGAATCGTTTTACCGCTATTGGTAAGCACATGTGTATTCGCCAGACGGTCTATGTATTATTGTTATATATAATAATAATATACGGAACGTTGACTCAGACAGCTATTAAACCCAGAAACGCAAGTTATGCAAATACAATTTCAAATTCGTTAACGCGATTGTATCCGCTATCAAGAGTTTAAAAAAATTACCAAATATCCAAATCAATCGCTTCAAAACATATACATGTATCAATATTTTTAATAGAAAATTACATATGGGAGATAATGCATTTTGTTTTGTTACCATATCGCTTAATAATATAAGGTAATATAAATTACAGACACTGCGCCAAAAGGTCAAACCACTTAAAATTCATTGAGCAAAAGATGACCGCACTCTTAGACAAACAATGCTTACAGAATTAATATTTACCGACATGTATAATTATACTGCATGTATTCGTATTCGGCATACTGTTCAAATGTATGATTACGCCCCATTCTATTCAGTGGTCGTGCATAAATGCCAATGTGTTTCACAATCCGCACTGTGTTCGGACGGATGGGAGGGGATCGAAACCAAGTTCGGATTGCATTTCATGTAAAAACATCGGTCCACAGTTAATCAGTGTCTTATGTTAGGATTCGAAGGGGAGTGTGTTGAACACAATCCTAACAGTGCGGATTATGAAACTCAATGCCATGTATGCATGATCCCTTAGAAATCGTATATATATATCCGCATCTGATTCTTGATATAAAACATATTAAAATAATGACAGCAAAAATTGCGTTAAATTTGTTCTTTCATTTATTTAGGAGCGGGATGTAGCTCAGAGGTAGAATGTATGCCTGTGGCGGGATGGGTCGAAAGATCGATCCTCCACAGCGCAAACACATTTTTATGGGCTATTTTCCGTTCCAGCCAGTGAAACACGTCTGGTTTATCAAATTCCGTGTTGTGTGCTA
>JAUTCZ010056250.1:0-10363 GCA_032273805.1 Melanodrymia brightae | reverse complement strand
TCAATCCCCAATGTACACTCGTTTTGTACTTAATAAATATTGTTTAAAAAAAAAAAAAAAAAAAATGGTCTGTATTTTATTCTTGCGAATGATGTGTGTGTGTATTTTTCTTGTTTCAGGTAATCGCCGATGGAACTGTCTGTGGAAATCCTTCTTACAACAAATTCATTCTGACCGATGGTGACTCAGTGTCGGTTGTGGTCATTAGTGGTGGTTGTCCTATGGAGAGTTTCAAAGTTGTTTATTAAAGGAACAAACCCGCCTTTTAAAGTTGCAGTCTCGTAGTTACAAAATAGCGGTTCCCGCCTATTTAACAAATACTTTTTTTATTTTCGAAATGTAAAGTACATACTTTAAACTACATGTATATGCACACACAATTTTACAGTAAAATATGGGATGGGTATTGCCTCTTTTTTCGTATTGGGATATATTGCAATAGAATCAAGTGTATTGCAATACGTATTGCAATATATTATATTGCAGAATGCGTTAAATCTAATCAAAAGTTTGAAAACCATTGGTTGTATTAAAAATGCATCCACTTAAAATACTATTACTATTGTCAATCATTATATTGTTATATTTCGGATTTTGCTCTTTGACTTTTTACTTTGTCAAAATAATCTGCCATTTTGGAAAAGTATTCATTTTATTTAAATTCCCTACAAACGTTTTGACATTGCTATTATATATTCTAATTATATTGAAAAATACGCGCAGAAATGCATTTCCAAAATTCCCGGAATTAGTTTATGATCATTACCGGTACCAATCTGTGTAACGGAAACACCCGACCGTATCTCTTAAACCGGTTCTCAAACAGTGTACCGCAATATAATTATTGTATCGGGACTTTCTTATTGCAATTAACCGGTAAACCGGTAATATCGCCCACCCTTAATGCACACCATTTTACAGTAAAATATGGTAATTTACTAGTTGAACATTAAAAGGAGACTAACAGCCAACCCGATCAATTAAACAGAATGTAAACAATAACAAAGTGTATCACATGGTTTCATACTTTCTATCAATGAACCCCATATTCTTTTGCGGTGATTAAAACAAGATGAAAGTCGTGTAGAAACGCAATGGAGAATCAGAAGGAAAGTTTAACTCTTCGTGTGTGAGTTCATGTTTAAAAACTGGCTCCTGATTACACACATGTATTTTTTTTGTGTGCATACATTTACAAATTACATTCTTCCTGTTAATTATACTAACTATGTTTAGTGCGATTGATTTATTGTCAGTTGTATATCCCAAATACATAAAATAGCAAAATATTGCACTTACAACTATGAGACTGTAACTTTAAGACGAGTGCCACCGTACGTGCGCGTCTTATGCCATTTGTAACATACTTCTGACTAATAGAGCATTTCTTATTATTAAAATTAACATTTACTTACATATTATTACTTAGAATATCAATATGTGTGGACATCCAAATTGTTATAGTACTAGCTTACTGTCTCATTTTGTACGTACTGTACTAAATTATTGCAGATTGCAGGCAAAAGTCCAAGGACCATATTATGCTACTACAAACGCATTGGATATACATGTACATAAAAATTATATTGATAATGTAAGCAATAAAACGAAAGTAAATGTTGATTTTAGTAATAAAAATGCTGTATTGGCTAGAAATATGCTACAAATAGCATTAGATACGTAAGTTCTGTGGCACTCGTCTTAAAAGTTGGGATTGTCCCTTTAACATTTACTTACATATTATTACTTACAATATCAATATCTGTATATCCTATGTGTTTCTAGATATCCAAATTGTTATAGTAGCTTACTGTTTCCTTTTGTCTATCACAAAACGCATTGGATATATTCAATTATATTGATATTGTAAGCAATAAAACGAAAGTAAATGTTAATTTGAGTAATAAAACTACTGTGTTAGCCAGAAATATATTACAAATAGCATTGAATGCGTAAGTTCCGTGGCACTCGTCGTAAAAGTCGGGATTGTCCCTTTAAGATTTATATATTATAAGACTCACTTCATTTGTTTATAACACAATAATGCACACTGTGCTTCTTATAAGAGGTTTGACATTTAGAACCATAAAATTATCGAAGCTCATTCGGATTAATACAATAATCTTTCAAATTGTTCTTATCGGATTGTAGCTTATCCACAATCCCAAAAAAAAAGATAGAACACATACTCGCAGAATTAACGACGTTGCTTAAAATTAATTAATGACCTTGCTTAAAATCTACATAATTATAATGAACAAGTCCTAAAGTATTTCAGATGTCCTTGAGAGACGGTCCAGGCTGCTAGACCGTGCCCCCAGGACAGCGTGCTTGAACCGTTATTGGATATAGGCACGCCAAATATTATGAATGAAAGTATTTGAGAAGTTGTGATATGTAAACAGTATATGCCGGAGCATGAGGAATGTTGCTCGACATAAGGTGACGTTGACTGCTGAAGTTATTACATGCTATCGTACAGATCTGTGTACAGGCATGCGTCGTTTTGAATATGACGGTGTACACACTGATCAAGATATAGGATAAAGCAATGAAGTGTGGCCTGTACGTTATACTCTGTAGACATACAGAGGTATAAACTGGTTTTTACTCAGGGTTATTTGATTGTTATCTTATAAAAAATAAACTATAAAAAATTATACACATATTGACAATAAATAACAAGTTAATTTATTAAAGGGACAGTCCCGACTTTTAATACGAGTGCCACCGTACATGCGTGTCTTATTCCATTTGTAACATATTTCTGGCTAATAGAGCATTTCTTCTTATTAAAATTAACGTTTACTTACACAGTATTACTTACAATATCAATATGTGTATATCATATGTGTTTCTGGACATCCAAGCTGTTATAGTAGATTAACATAATTTAGTACGTACTAAATTAATGTAGGCAAATGTCCAAGGACCATACAATAAACGCATTGATGTTGTAAGCAATAAAACGAAAGTAAATCTTAATTTTACTAATGAAAATGCTGTATTAGCCAGAAATATGTCACAAATAGCATTAGATGCGTAAGTTCAATGTAACTCGGGACTGTCCCTTTAAGTCTTTCGACGACATTTCGACCTACATTGTAATTAATGGTTTTCACGGTACATTTTGACTCAATATTGGACGGCATCTACAGTTTCTTTATAATTATGTACATATGTTTAGAAGTTTTATAGACATTTTATGCATCTAATGCTCAGCATTTAAATGAATATTTGTAGTTTGGTTTGAACATACTGTTTTAAGGTATGTTTCTAAAAGAAAATGTTTTAATTAATTTTATTTTGCTATGCAGAGAGACATATTTGTATATCTCTGGTAGTGCCTTAGTATAGCAAAAATAACTGTCTTTGTAAAGTGCAGCATATATCAGTTTCGTGTTTGTAGATGTTGCCGCCATGTAAAACTCGAAACAGCTGAAGTGTCTCAGCGGATGACAAGACAACTTTACACCTAAATGCTAATCGTTGACGTCCATCGCACCTGCTGCAAGGTCAATATCTCTATCAATGTATACGATCCCTGCAGCCTCAAGCCCGGTCAAGTAATCAGTCATAACTATCAGATCTATCAAGCCAGTTTTTAATTCCTCAAGGACACCTGTTATGCCGGTGTAAAAGGAATAGAAGTCCAGCCGGAATGCAAGTCCGGTTATATCATAACATTAAATAATACAATACATCTTTACGGAACGAAACAAGTAGTCTGATCCACGAAATAAGATATTACCTCAAAGTCCTAGAGTTAGTGTAAGAAAAGCGCAATAAATCTATGTTTTATAAAAGTCTGGTTTGGACTAGGTTTCCTAGGTATGTGTCGGACCTATATTCCTACGCACTTCTATTCCTATTACACCGGCCAAGTAATCAGTCATAAGTATATATCAAGCCTGTTATGCCGGTGTAAAAGGAATAGATATCGGGAGGATTATAGGTCCAACACAATGTATAACGCTATCGGACCTACATGCCTAGATAGAATTCTTAGTCCAGGAAGCCACACAGTTTTACTGGGTTGCTTTCTTACATCAGCTCTATGGATCAAGCTAGCATAGTACAGTTTGCGGGAAAATATATGCCAAATACTTTGCAATCAACCAAATAGCCTAACGTAGTATTTTCCTGTAAATAACACAAAATATCCTTCAAATTATTCATGAGACACAGTTTTGGTCACATCAGTTTCGCTGTTATTTTTGCCGTTTGATGTTTCTTGTAAAACTTCGTCATTGGAATCACGTGATATCTGTGAAAACAATAGGGATTGTGATTCGTTTCCTGCGGTACATTTATCATTGCGTGCCTTTTCTTTAGTTATTTTATAAAAATGTGTAGTGGCCAGTAAACCGTTGTTCGAAGTTTCCTTTTTTTGTTTTCGTTTTTCCTCGCGCACAAGTGATGATGATGTATGATTGTAATATAAAATAAAATTGTTTACTAACACAGGGACAGTGAAGCCAATCATAATCAAGCCGGAAATGGCAGTAAATGAACCAATGAGGTATCCCCATTTAGTCACGGGATACATGTCCCCGTACCCCACGGTAGTCATTGTGATAAGGGCCCACCAGAAACTCTGAGGAATGCTCGTGAAGACGGTCCTATCCTCTGCGAAGTAGATGAGAGATGCAAACACCATCATGCCCACACATAGAAACAGCATCATCAACAGCAGTTCCTTAACGCTGGCCTTTAGCGTGTAGAATAGGATCCAAAGTCCTGTTACATGATTCATGAGTCGAAATAGTCTAACAATTCGCACTACCCTCAGCAGTTTGACGACTTCATTGATGTTTTGTGAATAATAGGTTCCCAATGACACACGATAGATCACCTCTACCATGTCCGGGATCAAGGCAATCAGGTCTTGTTGGGTCTGAGGAAACACCCAAAACTTTAATTTGTTGGGCGAAAATAGGAAACGACAGATGAATTCAATGAAGAAAAACACGAGGCAGACGATGTCAATGATAAACAAAGCTGGATGTGTCTGGGTTTGCGATTCTCCACTCGTGGCGTCTGTCTGGTACGATGTCGTTGGTTTAATGGTCTCCTTGGAAACCTGGAATGCCTCGTGGGTCTCTGCGCAGAAGGAGAAGATGGATAGGCCGACAAACATTAAGGATATAATTCCATATATCTGAAGGAAATATAAATATAAACATGTATGCATCAGCAGCATGTGTTATATACCAATATACAACTGCATACAAACTCCAAGTTATTACTTCATCGTAAATGAATCAATAGTTTTATTAGGAGATATTTGTGGTGTATTTTAATGGTTGCGAACGTTAGTTCCGATTTTACTGTCGAGAATTGAACGGATATATTTTTACTGTGAAAGTGGAACTAACTTCTGCAATTTGTAAAATACAACAGTTATCCCCCTTTTTCAGAATGTACTCGGCTTTAACACAAACATGCTAAGTACATATAATACGGATTTGGAATTATCCGCCATAAAAACATGCAAGCAAACTAGTACCCAGACTTAAATCTTTTATTATTTGTTTTATTATATATTATAATATTTTAATAACAACATACAACGTACGGTACACGGTGTTAATGCAACAACTTTTATTTAGGGATAACTGTGTTTTATTTGACAAATTGCGGACATTATTCCTGTTTTTACTGTCGAAAATTGAGATTTACTGGTAACGCGGAGCTGAGATATTTCCGACTAATTACACAATTCATGTTGATCAATAGATAGTTGTATATTTGTCGGTCATAAATAGTGTGTAAATGTCTAATAGATTTATAATTACCTTCGCTGCCATTGATGAGGTTGGACTGTTGAGAAATTTCCAAGCCACTATTTGGAATGTTCTCTCATTACTGGTCTGGTCAGCATCTCCAACTGCCAGCATGCGGTTCTTCTCGAGTTCTCTGAGCGCCTCCAGTGTGGAGTTCCATGAGCTGTAGCTGTTCCAGCAGCAAACCTCTATCTCATCCTCTTCCACTCCCCAGAACTCCAGCTCATGTTTCACGGAAGCTCCACATGCCCAGGACGGAAGATGCAACTCTCCTGTCCTCAGGTAATTCATGATGGCCTTAAACACATCCGGATCTCTGTCAAAGAAGTATTCATTATTTTTCTCTCTATAGTGTTTCTGTAGAAAGTCGTGTTTTGCAAGGGGACTGTTGGGTAACCGATGTAAAGTATTGCGATACGTTTCAAATCTTGTTCCTCCAACATTGAAACATACGATTTCATTGGAAATAGCGAAACTCCCGATCACCTTTCCTTGTTTTTTGTCATACTGTGCACCTGGAACTATAGCGCTTAGCAGCGTCTGTTTCCCCCGACCCCTGTGTCCATTTTCTTTTGGCATATTTCTTTAAAGATACTTTTCACAACATACATATGCTGCTACCGTATTATATTCTACGTGCGTCGCAACAAATGACAGAACTTTAAACGAAGGGGTGGGGGTCTCCATTATAATTCAGTGTTGGTAATAAGGATATACGTAGCATCATAATCCCTTTCTACAGGGAATGTAGGCTTTTATTACATAACCGTGGTTCATGGACATCTAAGTAATGTTCACGGTGGCTGTCAGTTACTTTTTGAATATAGACTGTGTAATCTCAAAGTTTGTTTTAAACTATTATTGTAATATAACTCTAATGATCCACTAATGACACCCCCGCCATGTTTGGGAGTGAACTCAACCGATTTCTTAAAGATGTTGGTTTGTTATTGTCAAATAACATCTCCAACGGAGCCTGACTATTCAAAGTGATTATTCTCCTTCGAAAGTGTAAAAAAAGACGTGCTTTCACATCGGATGGAAAGGTTTTAATTTGTACCTCATCTCACTTATATGGGTGTTCATTTTTTTACTTTGCATCCCTCTGTGACGTTAGCATTTAGTATGAAGCATGTATGATGGACTTTACTTGCCTGTTAGAATCGAACCTGCTTTACAGGTTATTATATATAAACATTCCATATCTATAAAAACACTTCTAAATTCACCTCTATATATATTATCTACAAAGGTGTATTCTATATCAAAGCTACCTGCACGTGAAGTCCCTTATGGGATCTTTACCTTTACACACAGGATATGTTGTACTTAATGTACTATTTTTAAATGATTACCGAAAACATGAATCAAAGAAATCTTCAATTAAAACCATGAAGATGTATGTTACAAACAGTTTGGGAACTATAACATTTTCCCCTTTATATTTCTCTTAACTATGGTTGAATTGGAACGTCGAAGCTTCGATCCTCCTTAGTAGACTCGTTGCATTATTTCACATTTCAACCAGTGGTCCATGACTGGTCCACCAAAGGCCGTGGTGTGTGCTATCCTGTCTGTGGCAATGTACATAAAATATCCCTTGCTAACTTATAACTTATTTACCTGATTATATCTACGTGAGGAAATCAGCTACTCCTCTTGGATAAGCAGCAAGAGAATGTTTATAATGCACTTTCCTCACAGGTAGGATAGCACAACCCACGTTCTTTGTTAAACCAGTGGCGGACTACTGGTTGGTCTAAGTGGTAGTACACCTCCTCATTTAAACCTGTGGAGAACTCACTCCGAGTTGAATCCGGTACTGTGATTCAAAATCCCATGCCACTAATGGGATTCGAACCCAGTACATACTAGCCTTAAACACAATGCGTTAATCAGTACACCAAGGATCATGATTTTTCGTATGAGCTCAATATTTTGAAGTCTTACACCACGATTGGCGGGAATAGAACGCAGTTGATATGCGCAAAATTACAGATGTAATATACATATACAATCAATCAATCAATGTTGGATTGTACAAAACTCCCAAATAGGGCAGGTGTAATAGGAATAGAAGTCCGAAGGAATATAGGTCCGACACAATGTAAAATGCTATAGGACCAACATACCTAGGAATCCTAGTCCAAGTCAGACTGTTATAAAACACATAGTTTTAATGCGCTTTTTCTTACAGTAACTCTAGGACTTGTAGGTAATAACCTGTTTTACGGATCAGACTATTTGTTTCATTCCGTAAATATTTATTTTATTATTTAATCCATTTTGTTATGATATAACCGGACTTACACCGGTGTAAAAGGAATGCAAGTCCGTAGGAATCTAGATCCAAAACAATGTATAACGCACTAATAATATGATTCTTGGTCCAAATCAATAAATTATATAGTTTTATTGCGTTTTGTCTTACTAAGACTTGTAGGTAATATTTCGCTTTATGGATCACTCTATTTGTTTCGTCCCATAAATATTCATTATATTAGTCAATCTATTTTGTTATGGTATTACCGGACTTGCGTACCTGTTACACTTGCATTCCTTTTACAGCGGTTAAAAAAATACAAACACATGCGTTCTGCGTGTATCTATTCTAGTACTACTAACAATGTGAAAACCGCCTCTCGGAACATGTAATAAATGGCGATGGGGAAATAAATATATACATGTACAGTTGTATTGTTGGCTATGAGACGTTGGAGCATTAACCTCAAATTTAATTGAAAGCGTTTCTACGAACACCAAATAACAACTTGTTCCCACGGTGTGCGAGATGCACTGGAGAAAGGGGCGTAATAAAAGGAAGAAACAGGTATTTTAGGCCTGTTTTAATAATAAAAAATTAAAAGTGGCCATGGATATTTGTTTTATTAATGGCAAGATCTAATATGTTCTGAGATAAATCGGCAACCCAACTAAAGATGGTGGTACTACAGTGCAGCCTCTCATAATAGACATCCCAAAAAAGCAATTTTACATTAAAATGGGTATTAAAATGACACCCTTCAGATTTAGGAAAATAATAAATAACAATAATTCTTTTGAAGTTGTTCGTGGTCTTTGTGTAAATGCTAGTGTATGTATGTATGTAGTACCAATACGTACATGTATACTCAGGCTTTCAAATGATCATTATATCATCTTTGATCTCATTGATGATTATTCTTTTCGGCATAAGCCAACAAAACCGGAAGAGATATCACAACTTATTATGTCATCGATATCTCCTGTAAAAACCGTTAATGCGTGTGTGTGTGTGTGTGTGTGTGTGTGTGTGTGTGTGTGTGCGCGCGCGTGTGTAGTAGACTGTCTAAACCGGATTCACTGGTACTATCGAAATATTCATGTTTACACAGAGGGCCGGACTACACAGAGTTACGGTTGTTTATTGGGAAACGTCGGAGAAAATAATAATTACCGACCTACCTAGTCTTTGCATATTATGGCAACTAAGGAAAACAATCAATGAACCGGGCATGTACAGCTATCACCGGTCATACAGTAATTACAAGGGAGTCACCCACGGTCGGTCAGATTTTCTAACTTTAATTAGTTAGTTATAACGTACGTCCAATTAAGGCTCAAGCACGTCTGCCATGGTCACACAGTCCAGCTGCCTCGTCTGTATGTCTTGTACAGAAGTTAGTGTTAGCATGATAGAGGAAACCCGCTACTTGATGAGTAGCAAGGGATCTTTTATATGAACTTTCCCACAAACAGGACAGCACTCACTCTGGGTTGGAGTCGGTATTGGGATTAAAAATCTCATACGCTAATTTACTTTTGTTTTATTGCTTACAATATAAATATATGCATATCCAATGTCTTTGTAGCTTAATATGGTCCTTGGACTTTTGCCTACAATAAGTTTAGACAAAAGGACACAGCAAGCTACTATAACAATTTGGATGTCCAGAAATACATAGGATATAAACATATTGATATTGTAAGTATTAAATAATATGTAGGTAAATGTTAATTTTAATAATAAAAAATGCTCTATTAGCCAGAAATATGTTACAAATGTAATAAAACGCCGCCGTACGGTGGCACCCGTCTTAAAAGTAGGGAGTGTTATTTGAAACGTAGCCCTGTTGTGAGTCACTCCGCCTTTATAAATGAAATAAAACACAAAACATGCACCCTTGTCGTGGACAGAACTCTCTGGCGAAGTTGTGCCCATGACAGGTGTGCTTGAACAGTTTTCTGATGGAAGCACACCAGAAATAACCCAACCCAACCCAAACATGCAGCGGCCTCCGTGCTGCAGTGGTTAACGCCACGGACTAAAGACTGGTAGGAACCGTGTTCGAATCCCGTGGGTAGATCTCACTTTCCTACTCCAACCCAGAGTGAGTGCTCCGTCAGGCTCAAGGGATAGGTTAGTCCGATAGATCTGCTTTAAACGAACAACCGATATAAAAGTTTAAGGGCAGATCTATCGGACTATGGGTAGGTGTAATACCATTTATATCGACCAGGGTTCACAACTGGTTTAACAAAGGCCGTGGTATGTGCTAACCTGTCTGTGGGAAAGTGCATATGAAAGATCCCTTGCT
>JAUTCZ010056239.1:0-10366 GCA_032273805.1 Melanodrymia brightae | reverse complement strand
TAAAAATAATACGACTTGTACTCCTGGGGCTGGTTTAATGGAGAGGTTATAAGGTCACTTGCGACTGCTTTAGCTATGACATGACACTACGATTACATAAATAACAATATTTGGGGACAATAAAGCGGTCACATCGGTCAATTTAAGTATCGTAGCCGCAAAACGTCGTAGCTATAACTTGTATCGATACACACGACTGTGGCAGCGCAATCGTTCGGACGACTTTAAGCTATCATTGCTTTAAGCAACTCTCATTAAACCGGCCCCAGGCATTGAAGGAAATTACGTCTAAAGAAGAAGGTCCGAAATACGGTAAAATAATTGTTAGCCGGGAATTCCTGCTGTCAAAATAATTATAGTCTTTGGAAAAACAGGAATTTATTACGTACTAAATAACCACGGCCTAACGTGGGTGTATTCAGTTAGTTAGTTAGTTAGTTATAACTTATTTACGAGTTAATATCCAATTAAGGTTCAAGCACGTCTGTCGTTGATACGCAGTCCAGATACCTCGATTGCCTGCCCAGGACAAAATCCATCTGAGAACAATATAATGATAATACATTGTTCTGCGTGACTTTTTATTAATTTCACATTTTATTAGAAATATGGACATCTGTGCATTTGGCTTTGATATGTGCTACCCATTATATTATAACCCAAACAATGTGCTTGTTTCTAGTGTGGCCCAAAACAGCATTCCAGGCTTGAATAAATTCTGATTAACTTTAGTCGACTGACGGGTCAGTTAGTGGTGGCTAGGGTTAAAACGAGGATACCGTCTCGGCGAGTGCCTCGGGGAAATCAAGGTCTCTCGGCGACGTCTCGTTCCACATTAGATTAGCCGGACCACCGCAATCTAGTTTGTCGCAATAATTTTTCTTTACTTATGTAGATTAAACTGCGTGGGGAAATTTGCACAAATAATCCTTAAAAACGGCGAGTATCAAAGTGAGAAAAACAACTTCTTTGGGATTTTGCTTAATTACCAAACCACCACAACAAAAACAACAAACAAAAACAAAAAGGCAACAACAAAACAAAAGCAGGCGATCACTTGTCTGAAAAGATCTTGCGCTGCACTATACGTCCCAATCGAAAATTGTATGTCACATGGCACAGGAAAAAAAGATACGTTTCAGTATATTATCTATTTCGGTTCATGAAAAGGGGTGTCCATATTTATCAAAAGAGAAGTCGTGACATTATCCAGATAAAAAAAAAAACATATATTCCGTCACAAAAATACATAGCCCGGTGTTAATCAAGGTGTATAGCGACCGACTCTTACTCTTTGTTTGATATGTTTGATAAATCGTATTTAAATGTTTTACCTACTTGTATACAACAATATTATATAAATATAGAAATTGCTATAGGATAATAATATGGTTGCATGCTAATATCTAAATTTATAGGGCAATCAATATAGAACTATGGGGAAATGCGCAACTGCACAGGGCAATATTTTATCACAATGTATAAACTTATACGGCAAAAATATGTAACTAGAGACCAATACATAACAGCATAGAACAATATTTTAATGTGTAGGGCAATAGGACTGTACGTGTTTAATAGGAAATACATTACTATATGACGACATAACATAACGGTATAATGCATTACAGAGCTATAGGAAATCAACCTAAAACAGCTTTATACCGTACACCTTTTTTTAGCAACGTTACGCGCTGTAATAAATAAAATACTATAATTATTTCCACAAAATACCGTTTATTTTCAATCGCACATTCACTCGTTTTCGCTCGTGACGTACGACTTAAACACACTCGGTCTCTGACGGGAACTCGTTTAGTAGTCTACATGTACCCACTGGGTGTTCCTATAAATTGTGTCATATGTGCGGTTAATTCGATGAACGATCAATAGAATAAATATATATGGTGTCTCCCAAAATAGTGTGTTTCGCAGATCACTGTGGAATTACCGTCGTTGCCGCCGCCTCTCCACTGTCATTAGTATTCTACACATGGAGCAACTTAGCTCCAGGCAATTGGTAAATGAAGACGTTATTATAGTTAGAGATTTCCTCTGATTGAATGTGATACGAGAGCGAACCAGAAAGTAAAAACCGATCAGTAAGCATTGCTGCCACCGGGCCCGGTACTCTAGTGCAGGTCTGGGCCACTGGGATTAACTAAGGCCGGTGGGGACTGGGTTCTGGTCATATAGAACAGGTGTAAACGGAATAGACGTCCGCTGGAATCTAGATCCGAGACAATGTATAATGCACCCGAACCTACATACCTAGGATTCTTACTCAAAACAAGACTTGCATGCATCACATAGTTTTATTGCTTCCTTTTTGGTTTTAATGCTAAGACTTCTGCGTGCTAGGTTACATCTCGTTTGAATTATATGTTACTATATTACCGAACTTGCATTCCTTTCAGACAGGCGTTCATTTCACACCGGCTCCAATTCAAAGTGAATGCTTTACGAGGCTTAATGGGGAGGTGTAGGTCTTTCACCTACACTGACTAGTGTTCCACAAACAATAATGGTATAACAAAGACTGTGGTTTCTGTTATTCTGTCTACAAGCCACCGTAGGGCAGTGGTTAACGAATCGGGTTTAAGACTGATAGGTACTGGGTTCGAATGTCATTTATGGCAAATGGGATTTTAATCCCGGTACCGATTCCAAGACAGAGTAAGTGCTCCGCAAGACTCAATGTGTAGGTGTAGACACGATGTGTGGTGGCGGCAGGGAAGTTCCTCTCTCACACTAAATATTAATTTCTGTCCTGGGCAGATAAATATTATGCGATGCAGCTGGTTGCGATTCGTGAGTGCATGCCATCTCGACATTGTCACAGTATCCCTTTAGCTCTGTCTTGTCGTTTAGATTTCTCGAACCTCCATTGGCTATACGTACGTTAAGAAGACTTAGTTATAACAAGAAGTATGCCACCAGGCTCCGTGGGGCAGTGCATAAAGGTCAGAGCTCAAAGACGGTATGTAGCATTTTTTAGTGTCAACTAAGACACTGATGGATTTTTCACGCACCACCCCCTCCCCCGTTGCGCACGTTCCGTCATCAAAGGGCTGAACCCAATGTCAATGGTCTTCGTGGACGATATAATTATGTTAACCTCACTTCGTCTATTACAAATGAGCAGCGAATCGTAATAGTCGAGTATGACTAGAATTAGAAACGAATGGTAATCTTGTGAAATGGACGTTCTCTATATTTTGAGATTGCCAATTGAACTATTATGCCATTTAAATATCTTACTCTTATATGTCATGTAATGCAACCTGTTTCAAGCCAACAGTTTTTTCCAGCACATTAAATGTACGGTCGTTGGTTTGAATAGTTTACGGTAAAACAGCATTTTATTATTAATAAAATTGAAATATTCTTACATGTTCTTGCTTATAGTATCGATTGTGTTTCTGGTCATCCAAATGGTATCGACTTTTGTCTAAAATAATTTCAAATTCCAAAACGGTGTATTATTTCCAGAGAATTTCAAGCCGTTCAACCTCATTCCAGCGAACAATTTATCATGGCACGACATGAAGTATCTCAGACGTTATGATAATTCTGTCGATGACACGGGCATATACTATTTACAAATCAATCAATCTATAAAGTTGCAAGTTATGGTTATTTGTATTACACATTATCATAGTTTGATACATATATATTAGTTGAGCCTAGCGGGGCTCTCAATATAGATTCGAACCCAGTACCTACCAGTTTTGAGCCAGGTGGTCTACTTACTACATCATGGAGACCAGCCCCGCATTTTGCTTTTGTATGGTCATTAATATGTATGTATTTATAAACGTATACTTATTCTCATTCTCGACGGTAATTTGCGTGGCGCGCCGTTTAATTACGAAACCTTTCCCTCAGGAAACAACGATTTCGTCATTTACTATTAAATTTTAGCTTAAACCACAAATAATACGGGCTTCTTTTTAAAACAGAAACATTACTGAATCAATCGCAGGGCATGAAACACGTGCAGCGGGTGCAAAGTTGTGGCGTGACGTCTATCCAATCGTGTAATAGTGATTGGTGGCTTGTCAGATGGGCGCTTTAATTAACGACGTTTGCAGCTAAAATCCCAACCTCGATCAATCAGAACTACGGCTAATAGCGACATAATGCACAATGAAGTTAGGTTTTTGGGAGGAAATGTCCACCGACAACCCCGGCCCTCACGATAAAACCAAAATTATGGCATGCAAATGAGACCAATTTCCGTCGATATATTCTGCTGGCTGGTGTTTCTCTTGAAGGTCAATTTCTAGTTCCAATTTGCGTTAAGCGATCTCTGGTCTCAAGTATTTGAAAAATAAAACCCAGTAGTCTGCTACTTTCCGAGCGAGGTTTGTCTTGAAGGTTTGAAAATGTTACGGTTTTACAAACATATTTTAATAGTATTTCCTATCTTGTTTTTAAATAAAAGGAGATGTAAATCTAAAGATAACACATTTACATAACCATTGCTGCTCAAATGAAGAGTCACAGGGATATTACGCCAGTCGAGATGTCATGTACTCATGAATAATCGCCGAAACAGTGATGTTACCAGGTATTCGCGAAA
The DNA here is from genome assembly GCA_032273805.1 of Melanodrymia brightae. Lineage (NCBI taxonomy): Eukaryota > Metazoa > Mollusca > Gastropoda > Neomphalida > Peltospiridae > Melanodrymia > Melanodrymia brightae. The sequence goes on along the minus strand of JAUTCZ010056239.1, from coordinate 5,781 downwards.
GTTGAGTGTATCCTGTACCACTGGCGGTGCTCGTCATAAGACCAACTATACTGTTTACCTGCATGTTGTTTTGATCAAAACGAAGAAAAGGCATAAAACGGGACAGAACATGACAAGTGTGATGGACGATCACGATCTGTGTGGTTTTGAAACCCGAATACGTCATTGATAAAGAGTAGAACGTCAATAAATAGAATTGTAATAAATAGAATACTATATTCGTTACCGCAAGATACCATTTATTTATAACTTTCTTTTGCTCGTAATATACGATTGTAAACACTCATGGTAAATATGCTGTCTCATGGGAACTCGTTTATTAGTCTATATCTTCCTACATTAGCCTATATTGGTCCAGGAGAGAGTTGTGCAGACGGGTGTAAGTGTCCTATAACGGGGCCAGACAGGTTTATTCACACCAATTGATTTCAACAGAATCCAGACATAATGATACGGATTGGAAAAAAAAGATATTTAGAGCATAGGAGTTTCAAGTTAAAACGTGTATTCTGATTCTTTTATTGTTTGTGTGCGCTTTGTGAGTAACAGTTCATTAACAACCAATGAACTGTCCATGACCACTGCAGCCTGCGAACTACTAGTAAATGCTATGTTGCAAAATGAAATAGTATATATTATATATCTAATATAATAATACCTAATGTTACAATGTTTGATATATGCGATATATTTATCTTGATACTAAGAGAAGCACCAAAATTGGTGAATTCGAAGTCTAGATTTCTTTTTTTTAAGTAATTCTCTGGTAAACGAAATTACTGAAATCAAAACGGAAGCCTCAACTTCCACTTTGCTTCCAAACCTCAGATACCTTACATCCAAACACCCCCGTTTTTAAACCTATCTTTAAAACGGGTGTAGTCAAGCAACGTCTTTCCCGTTCACTCCTTGTGATTTGCATCGTGTTATTTACTCTCCTTCCTAACGACAGGGCTTCTCAGAAAGAAATGGCTATTTTCCGATCCGCTTAGTTCACAAATTGTTTGGTGCTGAAGCCATGATTTTCAATTTCCTACTTGAATGCAGATGTCGTCGACAAATGGTGATGGAGCACTCGATATTCTGGCGTGCAAGGCTTAAGGAAATACATTTTGTCACGTAAATCTACTACTCCTGCTCAGCGAAGGAGTGGAGTCTCTTCCGATTTAGCTTACGCACCGGCCTAGTGCACGAACAAAAATCTCGAGATGGAGTTTGATGCTCCAATAGTGATTGTAGATTTAACCTTGGTTGTCATGGCACAATGGGGACAAACGTTTCGTCGGTTCCGTTTCCAAATCTTTATCAGCGCCACTTTAAAATTTATCACTGTCCAAATTGACAGAAGATCAATCAAATCTTACTTGGGTGCATGCAAATAAAATTTTCCTTAAACTATTCATAGAGAAGATTGCCTTTTGAAATGATATGAAAGTACTTTTGTCACCAAGTTTAGAATCTTAGCATTCGAAAGAGTGATATACGTCAATGTGCAGACCAAATGCCTCTTTGTGCGTTATTTCTGCAAAGTAATGATGTTGAAAGTAGCAGGCAAAAATATGAAGACCAAGTGCCTTTATGTAAATTTCTAAATGGCGTGTGGGGGGAAATTGAAACATGCAATTGTAGTAGCGTGTGTCCACTGGTGCTTCCCTCGGAAAACTCTACAAACCAAATTCTGTAGCATCACTGGTTTGACCGTCTCTTCGACTCTATCTTGTGCAGATACACGGATTTGGCCATGTCAATGTGTTGTCGTTTATATTAGGATGAAAAGGGCAGGCAAACAACATGGCTGTGCGTGCAACAGGTGCCATACACGAGTAGCACCTGATATCATCATTGTCGTAAAATATTCATAAAACTGATATTATCAATGGTATCATCTAGACATCAAGTTTTTGCGGTCATTTCAATACTAAAAATATACATTTTCTATACAATTTTAACAAATATAATCTTTTGTTCATTAACTTAAGTTATTGTGACATTATGTTATCAAATTCATGGATATTATGTTTTAATTGACAAATTAGGTAAACAATAAAACAACACTTTGTGATAAAATATAAACATTCCAGGGTTGTTGTCATGGACATGAAATCCGAGAGTTGCTTCAATGCATCCAGATCTAAAACAGCAGCTTTAATTCAACAGAGAAATAGCTTGGTTATAGTTAACCCTTTTGTACATGGGCACCAAGATGCGTCATTACAACATAGCAAAGGCACGTACATGGCATGCTCTTCCGCAAGAAGTGAATATTATGTTATTACTTACAATGCCTACAATAATTTAGTACGAATTATTATAGCCAATAGTACTCACTAAACTACTATATTATAACAATTTAGATCACCAGAAATACGAACGATATACATGTACATAATTATTATTAGAAACAAGATGTAAGTAAATGTCAATTTTAACAAGAACAAATGCCCTATTAGCCACAAATAAGTTACAAATAGTATTAGATGCCCACGTATGGTGGCGACCATCTTAAAACTCGGGAGTGTGCCTTTAAGGATAGTCTATGAGCGGTAGCGGGCTTCTTGTCGGTCTATGAGTGAAGGCGTACATAACTGCTGTGGGTTGTAGTCTGAACTCCAACATCAAACATTCCAGATTTGCAAACAGCAATGGTATATGCACGATAAAATGCACAGAAACTAAGGAGCGCAAGTGGTGTAAGGTAAAGTTGTATGTTGAGCTCCTACAGGATCCTGGAGCTTAAACTATTGATGGATATAGAAAACAAAAAAATTGATTTTTGTCGAACAGATCTTTGGGCGAATATTTCAAGTGTGTATTTGGCTGGCTGAAATAAATTATAATAATACACGTATTCACAATCGGTCTTGAATTCATACGTATTGAAAACTTGTGTAACGACAAATCGATTTGCCATAGATAATTTAACGCCAATATTTCCAAAAGAAGACTTCATTTTATAATTCTGCGGTGCGTTGTTTTGACCGAAATGATGGAAATGTCAGGTACTAATGATTAACTGATTTTAAGACATGTGATAGGTTGAACGATTCATTCTCCTCGTGTATAGATCAGTTTGGATTATTTGGGTTATTTCCCATTTATAACTAGTGCTCTGTGAGTCAAAGGCTGTCAGGAAATCATGTAAAATAAACATCGCTGAATATCGAAAGCGGTAGAGTTGATTTAACTGCAGAACATTTGTTGAAATGATCGAAAACTCGACATAACATACATGTATTGTGGCGTCATTAAACATTACATATATTTTCGTAAAATGCATACTATAAGGGGAAACTTGAAAGCTCTTGACTCTCATATTACATATTGTGTTATAATCTAGTATTTAAAAAATAACTAAAATGTAGAACATATTTTATTTTATATTATGAAATGTAAAAAAAAAATCGGCGACGAAAATACGAGGTGTGATAAAGCAATTGGATTATTTCCCTTCGTGTATACATCGTCTGCCTTCTTGTTAATCCGAGACATTCGCTTTCATTTACACCATTAAGCTCCATGTCCAGACTTCTTTACAGACTGGGGGTTGTCGCGGTTTTCCACATATGTAATCTAATCACACTAGCATGGTTCATTTCAAGTAATTGCATCAACACGAAAAAAACATGTTGCGTCGCTTTTCTCCTTTCATTGAATTTTCCACATGAATCTATCTACCGCGCATTAAATCACGATATCCCTTACAGCTAAAGGGAAGGTTTACAGTTTTGGAACATGTTTACATTGTGCTAAATTTCGATCCACTGGGTAAACACTTGCAGAATCGTCTTCAATTGATGACTATGGGGAACACACACTCAACGTTTGTCAGAGGGCGAGCATTGCTGGTCGGCGGATCCGTTTATTTGCCACAAGATATCATTATTATTATTGTCAATCCGTATCAGAGCGAACCCATGCAGAGACTCATGTCTTGAAACAAAGAATGAATGAATGAATGAATGAATGAACGAACGAACGAACGAACGGACGGACGGACGCATGGATGGATGGAATGATGGATGGATGGATGAATGCATAGATGTTTAACGATACATCACCATGAAAAAAAGACTTCCGCTATACATACAATATAAAACATGTTATAAAACTGACCATACTGAAAACGATATAGAGTAAAGAATTCTATTGTACGAAAATATATATCACAAATAAAAACGTTTCAAACAAAGACGTAAAACTACTAATGAACAATCTGAATAATTCAAAAGCGCTCCAAAACGTCCACTGTAAAACAAGCAATCAAAGTATTCAACATGTCATCGAACCCTTACCCCACAACTCCCTGTCCAACCAGTCTAAAGAAACCATCGAAAAACTGCAGCATACGACGCCTTTTCAACTGAGGTAGAATGTCATAGAACCACACCAGGTTCTACACCAAAACATAGGTACAGAGATCAACTATAGACAGTGTCCACAAGTGTCGCAAAATTGACAAATGTCATTTTGACGCCAAATGTCGCAATTTCACTGCTACAACTTCATTGCCACAAAATTTAATGTCCGTATCATTGACAACTGTCACACAGCCGACGACAATTGAAAGTCACAAAGGCCGTAACCACAAAATAATGTCGCAACACCAATACCACAAAATTATGTCATACTGACAAATGTCGTAACTCATCGACTACAAAATAAATGTTATAATTAACATTAGCGTGTTTTTTTTTTTGTAATTTTCTAGTTTTCGTCCAGCAGGAGCGAATACCATGCACACATGATTGACAGATTTATTAAACAACACTCAGACACATTACAATGTGTAACAAGAGGACATAATATAACATTAACACACATGACAAGGACAAACAATAATATTAACACATATTATGTGGGCACTACAATCGAGCACACCAGAATTAAAACCTGATCAACAACGGAGGACTATACCCCATTTTCCTCCTAACAAACCTTTTAAGGGCCAGTGCGTGTAAACACTTTAAAATGTATACCTTTTTGATTTCCAGACATTATAATGAAAATTCACTGAATAGTCCTTTAAACGATTTGCTTTCTAATTACAAAATTACAACCTGCCAATGTTTTGGTCTTTCGTCAAAATTCTTTATCCATGCACACACATGGATAGACAGCTCGGACTATGTTCAGAGATTATAAGCAGTTTGAAATCAAACTTTATGTTCTGCAGCAGAGATCGCCATCTCTAGCACAGGCACTAGACACAATATTTTTTCTAAAAATAATAAATTATTATAATTATAGTATAGAAATCAAATTTATTTTGGAAAAAATATTGTATTATATAGTATAAGATTTTTTTTGGAGAAAATATTGTGTCCCCCGGATCGATAATAAGGTGTGTTTGTTTAAGGACATCACCGGACAACTGTGATTAATAACCAGCAGCTATGGGGAATAAAAGACACTGTCACATCGACACCTGGTCTGAGCAGAAACCCGCTGCCGCCACATAGGTTACTTATACCGATTAACAGCAAGAGGGCTTTGAGGTACCAGTTATGGCTCATTGTGCTAAGCTATACGTCCCGCTCCTTGTCCAGTTGGATGAAGGCGTTAAACCATTTTGCCATGCCTTGACAATTGCAGCACAGAAAATGTCATCTTAATATAGTCACTTATTATTTTTTAAAGGCAAAAACGTTCGAATGGACCCAACGGCACTAGATTTGTTTTAGGATAGACTGGTCCCTTCGCTATTTGAGGGGGGGGGGGGGGGGGGGGGGGGGGGGGGGGGGGGGGGGGGGGGGGGGGGGGGGGGGGGGGGGGGGGGGGGGG
>JAUTCZ010056217.1:0-10370 GCA_032273805.1 Melanodrymia brightae | reverse complement strand
CTGTGCCTTTCAAACTTTGAATATACATACTTCCCACAGATCCCATACTCTAACATACAATATATGTCAATGTTCAGTGATTACAACCGTAAGCACCATTTGAACATTCTGACCAATATATCATAAAAGTCTTGTCACATGAGTATTACTGCCGCAGTGATATAAAAACAGGCTGGGATGGGCAGTGGAGTGAATCAGCTAATGACATCTATTGTCATGCGTATTCTATTATAATATTCCTATCTCCGTCCTTATTGATTTTACACAAACATAGACCTATATGTTAAAAGAAACTTCATGCGACACTATATTTCATGGTATACACCCAGACAATGTGAGCATCACTGAGCAAAGGGTTTGAATATGTAGGCCTGTCACAGTGTCCGATCTTATCTTCATAAGACATTGTTGACCTATTTTGATTCATTCAAAATTTAATATATTCACCTGAGGAAAATAACGTCCAGCAAACAAGGCATGGTTATCAAAGATTTCCACAGAGATATACGAAGCAGAAGAAAATATATTGAAAACATTGATGAAAGAGATAGTATTTGAGAATAGTGAATGAAAGCAACTGATGTAGGATTTTAAATAGCATCAGTAGTGGATGTTTTCTGCACATGTATACATGTACATGTATATACATACATGTACAATACATACTCTATTATCGTATACATAATATTTAGACTATAGCCACAGTTATCCCATCTCAGAACTGTTCTTAGTACAAGAGATAATAATTATTTCAGTTATACTTATACTGCTAAATCAGGTCTCATTTTTTTCTTGTAATGTTAATTTATGGGGATATTACAATGTTATTCCCAGATAATTTCCGTTTAAAAAAGAGCCTTGTAAATAAATTCCAACTCAAGACAGATCACAGATTTATTGCTTCACATGTCACTTACATGTACATGTAGGCTAAAAATATAATGGCGTATGTTTTAGGGTACATGAAGACTTGACGTTACATGTAGGCATTATTGTTTATTCATACAATTTCACACAAAAACTAGAGCAAAGCTAGTCATTACCTAACCTCATGACTACCATATTAGCTCAATATTATTAATGTAATTCAACAGCTGCCATTATTAACATTCATGTTCAGATCTTGTTGACGTAAATGAACTACTGATAGTCAGTTTTGTGGCAGTAAATTTATGGATCACTTATCCGCCAATCTTTCATAAAAGAAAACAAATTAAACCAGCCAGTTTCCTCTTATGTTAAAGCAGAATTTCATATAATAAAGTAGAATTATACATGTAGCTTGAAATATTAATTAGTTTAATTTGCATATTATAATTATGACTCTTACAAATGTATTAATTACCATAATTATATAGATGTACATGTATAGTAAAAATTCTCAAACACTTTGGTAATGTGCAACGCACACGGAAGCAATTAGCTTACACCAATTCATTGGAGGCAAGTGAAGAGCAAACAGCTTCCGTGTGCATGTAATTTTGGAAAATATTTTTTCATTCGAGGTATTACATTTTGTAAGTCAAATATCTGTTGTGGTTGATCATTTCTACCTGACATGGAAAACAAAAACCTTACATGAGCACCGGATTGAAGTAAAATACATTTACTGTGTGTTATGTTTAGGTGCTGGCCAATGGAGGCGCATTCTCGCATCACATGATAAGAATCAAAGCTACAGGAAATATTCACAAATGAATTTGGCCTAAGCTAAATGCTTCTTTGTGCGGCGAAATGTGCATTCGTGAAAATATTCATGAATGAATTTGGCCTAAGCTAAATGCTTCCGTGTGTGGTGTACTTAACAACACCTGAACCAGTCTATACATGTGATATTCAATCCCTTTTCATAGACATAGTATTGATAGATAACCTATTTTGACCTTGCTGCACATAAATCAAGCCAACAAAAAACATTTTACAGTTTTGAAAAGTGTCAATACATATACTTTTAGCATTAAATATGACATTGTATTTTATATGACCGTTTCAAAATGAAGGAAGAATGACATGTAATAATATTATCTATTTAATACCAGATAACCACATAAACTACCGGTATGCCGTTTATAATCGGAACACTTTGAATTTATTTGTTCCACATCGTCACTCGGAACACCTAGGCCAATTTATGAATTGAAAGTCACTTAGTAGCAGATGTACATACATGTTATTCCGATTTGTAATGTCATTGAAAAACAAATCTTGGGTACAAATTAAACCTCTGCATAAGATAGTAAAGACAAATATATTTTCTAAATAATCGGACAACAAATTGAAGCCTATTACCAAACGTAAACTTGCTCAATACTTACATCTGTGCCACAATTCTTTCTCTGAAGATCTGGTCTATCCAGCCCTCTCCTGTATGTCCTAATGAAAATGCCATCACTAAGTATGTTCATTCACATATGTACATACATATAAAATATCCAAACTGAAAATGTGATCTGTGTATCTCCGAGAATGTGATTATATTCTCGTTAACTCAGCATATAATCCAGTGCCGTGTCTCCTCCCTTCTGAAAAATAATCACAATTGATGTAAATACTTCAAATATAAATATATATACATGTATTGTCCAATAATTTCATTATTTGGTTTTATTACAATATTATAATATAGTGATTTCGCTAAAACCAAATTGAGTCTTAATCCTTATTATAATTTCAATATCATAGTGACTTCATTCTAAGTTTTATCTTTTTTTTTCTTTTCTATATCTCTATAAGATCCATCCACTGATCACAAAATTTAGATCTGTGTGTTAAAATAACAGCAAAGAAAAAGTAGTTTTAGGTTTTCCTGGTGGTCCCTGATTTTAATAAATTAAATTGTTTGTACTTTAAGTCCTTAGTGCTATGGAAGAACTTATATTTTTTTAATTTTAATTTTATATACTTTTATTCAATGACTTTATATTTAGTCAGACAAGCTTGAAAAGAAATGACAGAACTAGTTTGTGATATGGCACTGTAAATAATAAGCTCACTTATAAACAAAATATTGATATGTAACCCATTATCAACATGCACCAAGTACATAGAGTTTTAAAAGTTGCACGTACACACAAGATTCAGACGAAATTTAACATGAATATACAAAGAGCCCATTTCGAGTCCTGTATTCTCATCTCCAAAACATTACATTTTAAAAAATTGTACTTACCAAGATGTCAATTTGAGACAGTGAACAGAAAAAATATATATCACATGTATCAAGATTGTTATTTCCCACCCACTAAAGCCCACACACATTATTATGACAAAAAACCTGGTTGAATCCCCAGGTGACACACATATATACCTGTATGACACATCTGTTCTTATTCAGGTCAAAACTGCTTTCACAAGGTGTGTCGAGCAACAAAGTGTAGTACATGTATATTTTAAAATATTCTCACAAACTGACACATATATACATGTATTATGTAAGTGGCTTAAAGAAAAAATAAAAGGGAGTGTATCTACTACCCACCAGAGTAGTAGATAGTATACATGTGGACTGTACATATAATTATAAGTAATATGAGTAAGTGTAGTCTAACTCACTACATGACACACTGTGACTTACAATTACAAAGCATGTTTGTTTGTGACATCACTTAGGGTTTCCTTTGAACTCACATTGCTCCCGATAGCCTACAGTATGATTTAACCAACATCAAAGACACACAAGCTTGTTAAGTCCATCTCAAACTTCACAAACCAGTTTTCATATACACTGTACATGTAATTTTGTATTACCATACAGGTTGTAGTCAGAGGTTTGACATCTACTAGTACAAGTATGTGCGTGTGTAAGTAAGTACAGGTATTGTGTGTTACCAGTACTTACCTAATTAATTATGCAACTCTTAGCCTTATCGATAAACATTAGATTCCACTTATTTCCTTATCGGTTTATATCATAAATCGTTTAAATGCATACTTTTAAGACACACAAACCATTTGCTACCAAACTCAAAGCAGTACAAAATATAACCAATAATTGCACTGAAAAGTATCCATGTTCTGGTTATTTGCATATAAGTTTCAGCTTTCCCTACATTTGTAATTTAATATATTTTAATTTGCTGTGTGGATATATGATAAAACGAATTTATGTATATGTCTAATACTTTGTATGATAATTGATTGTTCAATTTTGATCATACTAAATACAGATTTGTATGTTGATCATACTAAATACAGATTTGTATGTTGATCATACTCAATACAAATGTGTATGTTGATCATACTCAATACAGATTTGTATGTTGATCATACTAAATACAAATTTCTGTGTTGATCATACTCAATACAGATTTGTGTTAATCATACTCAATACAGATTTGTGTGTTAATCATACTAAATACAGATTTGTGCATTCATCATACCCGATACAAACAATTGCAACACAATGCTGACACCTAAATCTAAATACAAGTATATTGGTGAACAAAATACTGATAAGCAATTTGGTGTCACAATGAGGTCATTACCGGTATATGTATAAATATATATGTCCGTGTTTCTGAATTGAAGTTCTATTGGCTGACCCTGCAGTTTGCTGTACTCTTTAAAAACTAGCTTCCTACATTACAGAGATAAACTGTTAGCTTTGTGTAAATGGTTGCATTTCAAACATATAAAGCAACTTCCTTGTAAATTATGTAACAAGCGAGGTTTTCAGACAGCAGCTGTTATAAATAGTTTATGTAATGAGGTAATGAGTGTTTTTTTTTTAATCACTCATAACAGGCAAAAGTGAAAACACAAAACCTTGAAATAAGGAAATTTAAACAATAGAAATGACCAGACATAACGTAATATTGAAGTTGTGAGAAATCTTAACATCAAACTAGTCTCCAACATTGTGAGAGTAAGAGACTAAAAAATCTCTTACGGCCATCTTTATTTCTGCAGGGTAATAAATTATTGTCTACTATTTCCAGATCAGTCATTTAGAATTTTACTTACTTAAAAATAAATTAAATTAATGTGATTGACTTTTCATTTTAATCTTCTATTTTCAGTACTTAGCTTTCTACAATATTTGTAAATGAGATTGAAAAGGCTGTTCTAAATTCAATTCGAAAAATCAATATGTTCTTGGCATTTATTAAAAAAGTTACATTTGTATTATAATAATAAAAAGCATATCACCCAAAGTTCAGTGCATGCCATTTATGTTCTTAATTCTTAAATATAACAGACTTTAAATTGTGGAATATATAAAGTAGTACTTGAATTTCAAGCACTCATGTCATAAATACAATTACATGTATAAACATGTATTATTAGCCATCAATCATGTCATATTTCTATTATTTCAAGAACATTTATGGAGTGGGAAGACAGTATTTCATTGCTTATCACCAACTAAAAGTATACATCATAAAATAAAATGAAATATTATCTGTAATCTTTGCCAGGATGGAGCGGGATGTAGTGCAGCACAAGAGTGTCCGCCTGAGGCTCGTAGGATTGATCCTCTACAGGCGACCTGTTGGGATAATTTCCCATTCCAACCAATGATCCATGACTGGTCTATTAAACGCTGCACTGTGTGCTATCCTGTCTGTGGAAAGTATACATAAAAAATCCCTTGCTTTTATTCTAAGAAGCGTAGCCTATGTGGCAGCTGCGGGTTTCCTCTGTGACCAAGTGTTGATATAACTGCTCATTTGACATCCAATAACTGCCGATTTATAATCAATGTGTTCCAGTGATGTCGTTAAAAAACAAACTTTATCGGTTTTCATCTTTGCCAGGAAAGAAAGATCAAACTTAAAAAAATCTTATAACCGTCTTGCGCATTATACCAAATATATGAACATACAATTAGTTTCCTGATCTATTAGGTATGTGTATGTAATTATATTGCATTCACATGCCACTTTAATTGCTTTAATGATCATACTAAATACAAATTTAATATTCAAATCAGAGTGCAATATTAATATTATGTAGAATTAATAATCAAGGCTCAACTTTATAGGCAGACGTCTAACTGTACGTGTACATTTAATTTGTATTTACATTTGAACCTCTAAATGTTGAACACAACAAATAAGACTCAGATACAATCATGCTAAAGATTGAGAATAGCTTTCTCGACATTGTTTTATAAACAAGGAGAGTATAACTTGTCTTGCTATAACTATGGTATATACTAGTAGTTTGAGGCCAAGATAGAGCCATACGCATAAAATATCTCAAGATGTGCATAATTATTTATGTTATTTCAGTCAATATTCAACAGTTGTCCATGAATTACAGATCCTACCTTTATAAATGAATCATCAGATGACAAGGTGGATGTTTTACAATACAGGTACTCAAAGCGTGACCATATGAGTATAGAATCCAGCACACACACACACGCAGAGAGAGAGAGCATTAGCTGTCAACTGTTGACAATTCTGTCCTCTGCAGACCCTGTTGGCCCAGTAACTAGATGTACATGTTGGGCTGCACAAGTCAGTAATGAGTCTTGTGTGGAGAAAGATCAATACTCCTGGCTGCTAGAAAATGTGGCCGCTACTGCACACAACTGAACTATAGAAGTTCAAGAGAATCACTCAACATTTTGATGTGAAAAGCGAGATCACGTGACGACAAAGAAAAGAGTTATACGCAAATAAGATTTATGTTAACAAAAGAGAAAACACTGTTCTTGTTTATCTACATAATTGCATACATTTATTATAAAGGCGAGAATAATTAGGTGTGTTTAGGGTAACCCTACCTACATGTATCCTAATTTTACCACCCTGCTCAAAACATTTTATTGCTAAATGTGAAAAAAATTATATAATTTATTATTATTATTATTGACATAATTATAGTCTATAAAATTATATTAATATATGTATTTAAAGGACATGGAATGCATTACCTTGCTTACCTTCATCACCTACACTATTATGTATTGTTAACATACATGTATTGTTTAGTGATGACTATCTTTGCTCCAGTTTTCTTTGACAGTGGGGGAATAATATTATTTGGTAAAAAAAAAAGAGAAGAGGTCTACCTAATTTATAGAATATTGACATTTATCTACATTTATAATTGAGTACATTTATTATATGATTATGAATAAACATCCAACAAAAATGTCAAAATGTCATTATATTACGCAAAATTGCTCTGTCTACGTCGTACGAATAGGTTGCCAAAACACACAGATAAATAGTTCAAACACTTCTAAGGACACTGCTATTGTTTGGAGATGCAGTTAGGCAGAAACATAAAACATATGACGTGCACTGCATGGTCTTTACATACATATGGGATTTCAAACAAAGATATTTTATTACTACACGTAGGTTAATATATTACTATCAACTCAAGTTTGATAGTGGCATTAAAAGAAAAACACAAAACACAATTTTAACAAAAACAAAAATAGTATAAATACACGTATGTGACATTACCATATCTCGAAACTACACTAAATGCAATAAGATGTTTGTAACAAACATACCAATCATAGGAAGTAACAATGTTAACAGAAATATTTAACCATCCCAACATACTTGTAGGGCAGGATTGTTTGAGAAATACATACATGTGTTGTAACAGCTGTTCAGGTAGCATGACGTACAATAATAAATATCAATATTGTAATAGCTTTTGTAATGGCATGGTCATAAACTTGATGGGATAAATAAAACCCGTTTTGGACAACACAGGAGAAGTATATATCCTACCATTGTTACTCATTCATGGATGACAATGTAGTATAATGTTACTGTAATATACTTATAAACAGGCCCATCGAATGTAATCTTGTTAAAAGTAATTGTGTAAAAAAACAGTGATTATACCCATGGATTCATTGAATCGAAATCATACATACAATGCATACAGAACTTCATGTAGATACAAACAAGTAGTTGAGACAGGTATAGTACATGTATTTAGGCGTATCATAAAATATTGTTTGTTTCCGGTTACACGACTGACCCTAATTTGAACCTGCCGACCTTAAATCTTTTTTCGTATTTCCAAAACATTTTGTTAATAATTATAACATCGATTTCCACGAAAACATTTCAAAACTATTAACATCTATCAACCCTATTTAATATCCATAAATAAAATTATTTTCCAAAATAAAATGTTTTTCCTACCTACCTACCCTAGATTTTTCCAGCATGTAATAGGAAACGAGTAACTTTTTTTTTTCGGCATATATACATGCATAAAAAATACATGTGAGTAACCAGGAGCCGCTTTTAAACATGAAATTTTTTTTTAGCCTAATTCAATTTTTGTTGTAATCATTAGTTTAAATGCATCTCATTGGTCCAGTCCGTATCAACACATTTTGTTCATTTCTCGATGAACGTAAAAAATAACGTTAGGGAACTATTCCAAATTCCAGTAATGTTGAAATCTTCCTGTTGACTGCGTTGACGTTACAACGTCAGAACATCCGATGACGTCGTTTTATTTTAAATGTGTTACTTCTTATTAATTTATTGAGCGTTATTGTGCAAGAACCCAACAAATAATTCAAAATATAATACGAACTTGTTCGTTATTACTAATAAGTATGTTTAAAATTTAATTATAAGGATTGTCTCATATTTCTTTTGATATAACAGTGCGTTTGACATCCGATAACCGCTGATTAATAATCAATGTGTTCCAGTGGTGTTGTTAAACAGACAAACTTTATCTTCTAAAAACAATGGACTTACTGAAGAGGTTCGATCCTTTAACCTCACGCACCTCAGGCAAATGCTGTAAATGGCGTTGAACTAATATAAATCCAGCTCTAAATATTGATAGAAGACCAATAACGGTGCACTGTTTTTATTTCTCTTGCAGGTGTTGTCATTGCCAAAGCAAGTTCCCAAGCACAATCAAACTGATTGACCACTTGACCAGTGTCCACCTTCAGGACGGTACAAGCCAGTGGGACAGTCTGTTTGAGAAGAGCATTGACAACAGTTTGTATTTACCCGAGCCTTCGGACAGCATTAGAAACAACCACGTCAATCTTCCCGACGAGCTGAAAGAGGTTACCATGGAAACTGTGTCGGATGACCTCGTACTGGGACAGGTGGACGAATCTGATACGTACGACTGTTCGAACAAGTTGAACACTCACGATCTTCTTCAGTCGCTGAATGAGCGACCCCCTGTCGAAGACGGTGGTAATAATAATTCAGACTTAGAAAACCAATCGTCCTTGGACATGAATGAACATTCTTCTATTGTCGAAGCTGGTAATAATAATTCAAACTTAGAAAACCAATCGTCCTTGGATGTGAACGAACATTCTTCTATTGTCGAAGCTGGTAATAATAATTCTAATTTGGAAAAGCAATCGTCCTTTGATATGAACGAGCATACTTCTGTCATTGAAGATGATGATAATAATACTTCCAGTTTGCAAAATCCATTATCGTTAGAGCCACCTGTACAATCATCTATCATTGAGGACGCTGATAATAACAGTTGCGGTTTGAGTAAACCGTTGTCATCAGTCGTGAATGAACAACCCTGTATAGTTGAAGATACTGTTAATAATAGTTCCAACTTGGTCCAAACAATACTAGTATCAGACGAAAATCAAGAATCCTGTGTAGTTGAAAACGCTGATCATGATAGTTCTTACTTGATACAAATAGACATGAATCGACAATCCTCTGTAGTTGAAAATACTGTTAGTAATAGTTACAACCAAAATAAACCTTTATCATCCTCCGGCCCAAACGAACAGCAATCTATTGTTGAAACTTCTGACAACAGCAAATCGAGATCAGAAACCGAATCCATCGCAAATGTGTGTGAACAATCGTCTGTCGTAGAAGGCAATGATAATAATAATTCCACGGTCATCAAGGATCAAACATCCATGGTCGAAAACACCGATAACAACAATTCGACATCTGGCTTCATACAAAATATAAAAAAGGAAAACTTGAAATCGGAAGTCGCAGACGCGGATGACGACAGACCGGTTAGTGATGATACGTCGAGAACGATAGGTTGCCATGACGATGGTGTTACGGGAAAGACTGCATTGTCACTGGACGTTTCTTACGCTACAGATACAAACGGTGAACGGACGGGTGAGAACGGGGATTCGTTGAAGCGTGTCGGTAGCGCCGCGAATGGCACCGACCGGGAGTTGAAAGAGTTCATCGTGAGACTTGGTTACCGGAGCATGACGATGGACATATTTCACAAGTTGCGCGATACGTTCGGCACCGATGAGTGCGAATTCTGCGGCAAACTTTTCTTCAGCAAGCCCGACTTTGAGATTCATGTTCGAACTCATACAGGTAACCCGACTTTGAGATTCATGTTCGAACTCATACAGGTAACCCGACTTTGAGATTCATGTTCGAACTCATACAGGTAAC
>JAUTCZ010056206.1:0-10372 GCA_032273805.1 Melanodrymia brightae | reverse complement strand
ATGCGTCTTACGTCCAATAACCGCTGATTTATAATCGATGTGTTTCTAGTGGCGTCGTTAAATAAAACAAACTTTACATTCCATAGAGCGGGGGTAAAATAAGGGGATAATGGTCAATTTAGTTTATAAAACGGGAAATTTGCAATAAAACCACTGATATACGTCGTCAAATCGGAAAACACAGAACTAGGGTTATCCCTATTCTGATTTGTACTGTTGTTATTGCTTTTTTTTCAAAATAATTATATCCATATTAGTTTCTTTTATCACCCATTTCCATTTTTTTCTTCGAGAGGTGATGTCGTCTATTTGACGGTGGATAGGCGGATTGTAAGTAATAATATGTAAATAAATGTTAATTTTAATAAGAAGAAATGCTCTGTTAGCCAGAATATGTTACAAATTGCATAATACGCGCACGTACGGTGGCACGCGTCTTAAAAGTCGGGACTGTCCCTTTAAAGAATACGGGCCGGAACTCCATACTACTGTACTTTATATATATTCAGAGTAGTTCCCCTTTACAGAAACGATCAATGATACGCCTTCGCCTCAGAGTAGATTCAAGGGAGAGCACTGTAAACATTATAGTTGTGTTTTGAAAGTGTAGTGGTTAATGCTTCAGGCTGGTAGATACTGGGTTCGAATCCTATTCGTGGCATATGGGATTTTTAATCCCACTACAGACTCCAACCCAGAGTGAGTGCTCCGCAAGGCTCAATGGGTAGGTGTACTTGTACCGACCAGTGTCCACAACTGGTTCAACAAATACCGTGGTATGTACAGTCCTGTCTGGGAAAGTGCATACTTATCATAATACTAGTAACTTCTGTCCTGGATAGCCAGCCGAGGCAGCTGCACTGCGTGGCCATGGCAGACGTGCTTGAATCTTAATTGGGTATAGGCACGTACATAAGATATAACTAAGGCCGAAAATAAAAAGTTACTTGTTTTCTATTACATGCTGGAAAAATATAGGGTTGGTAGGTAGGAAAAACATTTTATTTTGTAAAATAATTTTATTTATGGATATTGAATAGGGTCGGCAGGTTCAAATAGGGTCGGTCGGGTAACCGGAAACAAACAATATTTTATGATACGCCTCATGAATATACAATATAGCTTGTGGAAGTCACGTGTGGTATCAACTTGTTTTCAGAATGTTGAAGATATGTGCATCGTGTCATTCGGTGTGGTGAATATGCTGTGGGCGACCATCTACCTGGAACACTGGAAACGAACTAGCGCTCAGTTGTCATACCGCTGGGGTACACTTGATATGAAAAATGAACTTCTACTCGACCCAAGACCTCTCTATAAGGTAATCGCTGGAGTCAGAATAGAGATAGACACGAAACAAGTTATAGCTTCGTATACCCTGGTTAAAAATAACACATGTTAACTTGACCTGTGCTAAATGTGTGTAGCATCTACATGAAGCAAGATAATGCAGGTTATTGTTATCAAAGTTAAAAGTGAATTTCCATCATATGTCGTCTTTGATATTTTGTTTACGATTTTTAACACGGGTCGACTGTCTACATGCGAACTTCAAAGGGGAGCTAAATATAATCCTCGTTTATTTGTGGAGTCAAACTAATTTTTAGCTCCACATTTTTCAATGTGTAGACGCATTAGCTGGGTTAAGAATCCTTGTATAAATAGGCCTTATGTGTTTCTTGAACTCGGGCTAATAGTATCACATTTTATACAAAATGTTGTTAGCCAATTATATAAATGTTCAGTCAATCAGTTGCAAAATTTAATTAGTAACTGGCTAATATTACTACCTACAGGGTTTGCCCTTTGTAATTTGTTGTATGAAAAGTAATATGTCTGCATTTTAAGATGGTCCATAGTTATGTTATTACAATTCCTAGATATTTCTGTTCCAGGGAAATCTTGTTAAGAGTTCTGTGACCGGTCGTATGGAACCTCATTACCCGTCATGGAAACGCCAGCTCTTCCGATACTGTGTCAGTTGGCCTATCACTATCCTTAGCCTCGCTGTCGTCTTCGTTGTCATGTTGCTGATCTTCGAGTTACAAGAGTGGATAAATATTCACATCGCTCGGGATGACATTCCAAGTTGCCTTCGCTTCATTCCCAAAATCCTCCTGGCTCTGTCGATCGGAGTTCTAGATGAGTGCTACAAAAGAATTGCCATCTGGCTCAATGAAAAGGGTATGTTTGTCTTAATTACATTGGACTGCGTGACCATGACAGACATGCTTGAACCTTAATTGGATATAATCACGTAATTAAGTTATTATTAACTGACTTAATTACATGCGTTTGTGTATTGCAGACCCTCAATCACTGTTTTTGGTGCCAAACATTTCCACTCTGCTGCATCTCCAGACAAAGTTGTGACCATAAAAGTGTTCAAACTAATAAGCTACAGATTTTAGCGAAGTGTTCATACGATGTGCAAAATGTAATTAGATATTAAAGAATTTTATGCATTTGTTTAACATAGCATAATCAATTAAAATTCCTGTTCTGAGCCATCTTGCGTTTATTAGAATAATTGTTTGGCATCACACTCCAGCTTACCTTGCACACGGGCAAGAGTAGGTGTGATAGATCAAAACATGTTACCACCGATCTCTCTGCCCGTATGAGTAATAAATTATCAGTTTCTTTCTTGACATCATTACAAACAAGTCCTTTCCTTTGACTTATAAAACAGTTATATGTAGCTGGTAACTTGTTTATTTCCTTTTTCAGAAAATTACAGACTTGAAGAAAACTATGCAAACCAATTAATTGTGAAGCTGGTTTTGGTAAACACTCAAATATACTTTAATTTTAATTATTTTGAAGTCAGTCAGTTCTTTTCGTTTTAAAAAAAAAAATATTTTAAGTGTTTTCCCCATATCTTATGCAGACTTGCATTGTTTTTCTTTGTCATGGAATGTCTTTGAAACTTGGACACAGATGCCTGCAAAACAAAAGTATTCTTGGTTGTGGCAATTTCGTAACTGATGACCCAGACATAGTTTTTACATGCCAGTAATTAGTCCGGCAATACTATTGACACAATCCAACCTCTGCTATGTCTAACAATTTCTCACTCAATGATAAATGTATTATTAATTAAAGATACAAACATGAAATATTGACTTTACTGACGGAGTTTACACGATTCTCTGTATTCAGTTTCAGTTTGTGAACTCCTTCCTGTCTCTCTTCTATATCGCTTTTTACCTGCAGGATATGGACAGACTTCGAGAAGTAAGTATATCATCATGTGATCTTTTCCTGACCACAACATAGATCGAATAAAGATTTCCTTTAAGATAGTCTGGCAACACATGCAGACATCATTTAAGTTAGCGAATATTCAGTGTACGTAGTTTGCATCAACCTTTTGGTTAATTTTTGATGACATCATTTCTAGCCAATGTAAATAGGAGCACTTTATATCAATGCTGTTAGAGACCACAATTAATAACTTGCTTCCAAATCGCCAATGGCGTTGTTTCGTTGGACATCAGTCAGGGTATTTCTTCTGAATTGTGAAAAACAGACAATGCCTGGAGAGTTGCATATCCATCACAAACCACAGATTTGTCCTCTGTAGACCATGTGTCGAAATTACCATATGTTTAACATATCAAGTAACCAGTATCTGTATTATTTGCATGATCATAAGTCCTCTCTCTATATATTAATTGCTTGGTTATTTCAGCAATTGGCAGCATTGCTCATCACCCGACAAGTCGTGAGTAACGTCAAGGAAGCCCTTCTACCATACCTTGTATGGAAGTTAAAACTGCCCAGTGTCTGTATTATTTGCATGATCATATTAGTTTCTTGGTTATTTCAGCAATTGGCAGCATTGCTTATCACCAGTCAAGTTGTTAGTAACCTCAAGGAAGCCCTTCTACCATATCTTGTATGGAAGTTCAAACTGCCCCGTCCACTCTCTATTGATGTTTTGGTTATTTCAGCAATTAGCAGCATTGCTCATCACCCGTCAGGTTGTGAGTAACCTCAAGGAAGCCCTTCTACCATACCTTGTATGGAAGTTCAAACTGCTCAAGGTTGGCCTGAAGATCACAGGTCAAATGTCACCGTCGACGATCGATAAAGAAATGACGGAAATGAAGGAGGAGATCAAAGAGATGACATGTCGACGACGAAATGTGAAAAGCACAGACGATGTTGACACATCTTCAACTTATGTCAAGTCAGAGGGTGATGCTGCTGCTGCCGATGTAGATGATGAAGTAATGTGTCAGAAGAGGTTTGAAGATGTGGATGCTGAGAAAATGGGTGTCATCAAATCCGACATCAAATCCGCTACAGGCTTGCCGACATTGACGCAAGCAGAGGTGGAAAGTGCCATGCAAAAGGTTATTATTAACTTTATTGTTTATACACATAGTTTAGGAAAACAAATAAGATTGTAAAATATTGATGAACATATCAACTGGATAAATAATATATATAATAATAAACAACACAGATAAATGTCGACTTGAATTACAGAGCATTGCTAATTTATTAATTATGTAGCAGGTGCGCGGCAAGTTGAACTGCTATCATGACATAAATTTTTGGGATGTTTTCTAGCTGTGATGTAAATGTCATGATGCATCACATATGATAGTCTTCTTTGATTCTATTCATCTGATATATATACATATATATATAATTTTGTTGTTGTTTTGTTTTGAGGGCCTAGCAACCCTCATTAAATAAAGTATTATTATTATTATTATCATTTGTTTTACCAGTATGAAGACACGTATGAAGACTTTCTGGAAATGTTTATACAGTTTGGGTACGTGACTTTGTTCTCGTCAGCCTTCCCGTTAGCTGCACTCTTTGCTTTGATCAACAATGTGATAGAAATTCGTACAGATGCCTTCAAGTTGTGCATCAACCATCAACGACCATTTGGGAAACAGGTGGAAAATATTGGCATCTGGCAGGTATTTTAAAACGCTTTTTTATTTTAAGACCTTCTTAAGAGTAGGGGAGCGGGGCGTAGCTCAACGCAAGAGTGTCCGCCTGAGGTTCAGTAGGTCGATGAATCGATCCTTCTCAGTGGAACTGTTGAGTTATTTTCTGTTCCAACCTGTGATCCATGATTGGTCTATCAAAGGCTATGGTGTGTGCTATCCTGTCTGTGGAAAAATGCACATAAACGATCCCTTGCTGATCCCTCTGTGACCAAGTGTCTATACAACCATGTGTTTGACATCCAATAACCGCTGATTAATAATCAATGTGTTCCAGTGGTATCGTTAAGCAAAGAAACATTATTTATTGACAGTGAAATCTAGTTAGATTGATCCTATGATGTGTACATGTAGCTTGCCAGACAGACTCTCTACAACTGTACTAATCGCTATCAAAACATTTTGAGTGTGTTTTCAGTATTTATTAATTCAGTTCAATGCCGACAATATTTTTGTTCATTTCTTTAGCGGTTTTTCATGGCTCATGTTAAACATGATTTCTTTAAACTCCCAACAATTTTCAAAAAAGTGATTGAATGTAGTAAATAAATATAAATAGAGGCTACATGTAATTTAAACAAAATAGTATTAGCCAAATAGAATATTGATATAATACCATTTTATAGCCAAACTGAACAAAAAGTATTTGACTAGATTGGCTACCTACATGTACATTGCTTTATTTTTACTACATTTTGAGATAAATATATTTCACTTGTAGAATGCTCTTGAAGTGCTTGGAATGATTGCAGTGATTGTAAACTGCGCTCTGATTGGTGTAACTGGTCTCACCCAGCGCATGGTCCCTGGTATGGGCGATCAGTCTGTGATAGTGTTTATAATTGTCCTTGAGGTAAGAACTTTCATCTATTGTAAAGGGTTTACATTGTTTTAAGATCAACCTTGTTCAACCTGTGCAATGTCTAAAGTATAATCTATCAAATTTATACTCAGATTTTACATAAAATTATAATACATGTATTACTGCTGAATTTTGAAAACGTAAGTGCCTTAAAAAAATCCTGGGGGAAAGTATGGACATTGTTTAAGTAACTCCTGTTTATAACAATAAATGTTGAATGTATTTTAATGTTCCACAAAACGAAAATCATTATGTGAAAGTTCTTGGTGCCGTTTGTTTACAGCATTTGGTTCTTGCCCTGAAGTTTGGCTTAGCCTATGCTATTCCTGACATTCCAGAATGGGTTGCCCTGGAGATGGCTAAGATCGACTTTCAGAGACGCGAAGCTCTAAAGGTGTGTATTCTTATACAATGTACTTAACAACACTAGAAAATGACATTGAGAAAAAATGCTATTATGAAATTAAACATTATTTTGGCATTATAATAAAGGTTTTGTTAAATTAATGCATGAACATTACGTGCATGATACTTAATAAAGATAAACTGTACATAATCTGTATATAATATATTGTTTTTAATGCCAGTTATTCATAAGCTTCAGTCTCTTTTTGGGTATGAAGAAATATAAGTGGTTAATAGTGATGATAAAAACTATAATAATCAGTAATTGTGAATTACATCATGGCCATGCTATTCTAAATGTTAATATATTTAGTATCCTAAAATGTTGTTTAGTTTAAAATAATGTTTTGCATTTTAGTACAATGGGCTATTAACAGTCATGAGCTTATCTCTTACATAATTAGGACACTGCTAGTGCACTTTAAGTTTCATTTTATTAACAATCGGCTATTGAATATGAAAATGGATCTTAAAAATCAACTTTAGTTTTTTCTTTAAAGTACTGTATGTAAAAAAAATTGTATTTCTGAATCAGTAATTATTCTTTTACAAGCCGCTCTGCGAAAAGCAATCTTACAAATAATTTCCTTGCATTCGTACCTGTCAAACCATTTAAGCATATTAAAAGATATATACATGTATCTTGATTTTAGCACTTGATCAAAATACCCCAAAGTTATCCTTTATCACTTTTCCAGAGGCTTGAATCTCAGAACTCACCTGGGCTTAACTCCCCTGATTTGAGAAGCAGACGTATATTTGAAAACACCAGTGGTAACAGCACATCACCAAATTCTGGTTTAAGCAGGTCTAACAAGACCCAAGGACCGGTTTCAACTAAACCGGTGCAAGGACCAAGTTTTAACAAACTGTCCAATCAGAATCCACCAATTCCTCCACCCAGACATGTAGATGGAATGAGACCAATTAGATCCTCAACCTACACACTGACTTTAAACCCACAGAGAGTTCCTACGGGAATGTCGTCAGTCGGTGAAGAGACAAACAAGGATGGCCATTTCAACAGAGCCAGTTCAGAATCTCCCCGATCAGAAACGCTTACTCCAGAGGAGAGAAACATGTTGTGTGTTAACAGCAATAATTCAAATTCAAACCGGGCTAAAAGTATGCCAAGAACTAACCCGAACCCATGTGTACTGTCATACGAGAATCCGTCATACTGTGGTGTCTCCGATAGCAACAATTCATCATCAACTTGTGACAGAGCTACTGTAGATAGTGTTAGAAACTCTTCCACGAACCCGTTTGATCCTGCATATATTTTGCCTGGATCGACATCAAGAATATCCCAACAAGCGAACACTCAGAGGAGAATGTCCAGTCCGCCAGTGACCTCATGCTACTCTGATCTCAATAGCAGTCAAAGTGGTAAAAACAAATCCGGCTCTTTTGAGAAGGAAGAACATAGAATAATGCATAATAGATTTGAAAGAAGACCAAGACGATTCTCTTCTGATGAACTTAACAGAAGAAATTCCTTGGAGAAAGAACGGTTTGATTCTCAGGGTATTTCGGAGGAGATTTTATTGTCAAATTGTTCAAATAGTGGTGGTAGAATTGTGTTTCGTGGCGGATCTAGCAGCATGCCTGGAAGTTTGAGTACTGTTACTAGTAAGAATATCGAAAGTCATACTATGCATGTTAAAAAGTAGACCGAATATTTCTGTCTCTATAAACATATTTTCCATATTTATATAAATTTTTTATTATTTGGATTTTTTATTTTTATTTTTGATGTTCGTTGCTGTAAACAGCAACGAAAATCAAAAATTAAAAATAAAATATTCGGTCTAGTTAAAAAGATGTAGAAACATATAGACAAACTCACACTTTCGTGCTAAAGTCTGTACATATTTATTTGAGAAGGGTAGTTCTTAGATAACGTTTTGGTGGGTCAACAGTAGGAAATTACCATAGAATTGTAGGCAAATACTGTAAACCAGGTAATATTTGCGGTTGTAAATTTTCGCAATTTCCAAAAAACTTGCAATACCCCGGTATGTATTTTCGCATTGCAAAAAACACCATTGTAACAGTTGTTTTTTTAATGGTTATCATTGCTAGTAATTATTCACGTGGTTGTAATTTTTGCAGTTAAATGACAAATATGAAAATTACAGACACACAAATATTACCCATTTTAGTGTTTTTTCCTCTTTTTTTTAAATTTTGGTATCATTTTGTTAACATTAAAATTGCACCTAATTATTATTTGAAAAGTTAAAATCTCTCATTTTGTTCTAAGTCGACCCAGACTAAGTTATCTACGAAGAACACTATTTCAACAAACATGAACAGACTTATAGTCTGCTTGCAAGAAATAAATTGGTGCCATTACTATTCAGGACTGATTATTTTGTTAATTTTGAACATTTATTTTGTTTTATCACATGGCTGTTACATTTTAGAGATTATCTTTCTGGGTTTTTTTTTAATGTTTATCTTGGGTTAAATCTCAGTTTCTTGTGTTGTAATATTATTTAATTTTTTATTTTTGGGTAATGTTTATAAAAGACAAGCAATTTGTTAGTTTGAGTTAGAATCTGGACTTGAACATTCTTATAAGCATGTGATTAATTTGCTGTTGCTAAGTAGGCTAACTACATTGTACATTATTACACTAATGTAAATTGGGAAAAAATGTGTGCATAGAAATTTTGCATCATTCGCGCCCAAACTCAATTTGCAAAATTTATACCCACACATTATTTTTCCAGTTAGAGTGTGCTGCCATAATGTTTTACCAAATTTCAAAAGTGCTTCCGTGTTGAAATGTTTAACATGAACGTGCCTGTTGTCAATTCCACTGCACTTCTGAATAACCAATGTGTTCAGTCACTTTCCCGTCACTAGAGGGCCAACCAGGTCTAGTACTGTAATATTTATAGTGACTACACCTTTTATCGCGATTAACTACCTCGTTTTTACAATGTTATCTTTCGGGAACTTCATGCCCGCTCCTCGATGTATTCACAGGAGACAATATTTCAAAATTTTAGGGAACCGGAAATCGGTTCACGTGGTTTATACCTAGGTAACCCATTGTTCGGTTACGTGATTCATATTTGCGTAACCCTTCGGTTACCTAATGAGTTACCTAAAACTTTCAATGGACTTATAATTTATGACAGTATTTGAAGCTGATATAATTTTTTGTTTGCTTAACCGGTTAACTTTTGATTTTTCAATGAAGTTACTTTTAATTTCGGAATTGAACGTAACGGTCCACCACGTAACCGATTTTCGGTTCGCATGAATTTCAAGTTGCGTAACCGACACGCGAACAGAACGACGGTTCGCGTGAAATATTGTGCCCTGGTGAATTGAAAGGGGTGTTGTACATTTTAGTAAAAAATAAAAATCAATGTTTTGTGTAGTACAACAGAAAGCCCAGCTGGCAACAGATCTTCGTGAAAGACTTCCAGTGACTGCGGCCAATGGACTATAATTCATGCCAATCTACTGTAACCCAACATGACACGTGATAGCCAATTCAGTTCCTGAGATCACTGTAGTAACGCCATGGTTTCTCACTCACATATTAATGTCATGGTACCACTAGAAGAAAGCATGATGATTAAAAACATCATTGGACCAGTTTCTTCACACTTGTTCGCTTGCGGTTCGATGATCGAGGTAGAGTTCCATAGGCATCTATCTGTTTCTGCTGAAATGTGAAAAAGAGTAGGTGTTATTTCTTCGCAGCTAAATATTTCAGAACAAATGGTCTGCTAGAGGTAGTTCTAAGGGCATAATAATAGTATGGCGAGTACTAAAAATGCCAATTAAGACACATAAAAAGGTTAAAACTCTCGTTACAGTAGAACATTTTAAATATTTATTTATTTACATGAACAAAAACAAAATATGTTAGTTTTGTATTTCAGTTACAATTTTATAAGTGTTAATACAAATAAATTCATTTGTAACTTACTATTTTACAAATTAAAAAAAGTTTAGTTTGCATTGAAATCTCCATCAAAATAAATCTTCAAAACTTGAACATCAACCACAATAAAAAAATAATAAATTTGCTTGTGTGGAGAACAATGCTATTAAAATGGGCGGGGGGGGGGGGTGGTGGGGGGGGGGGGGGGAAGGTGCATAATTG
>JAUTCZ010056195.1:0-10372 GCA_032273805.1 Melanodrymia brightae | reverse complement strand
ATATAAAGCATGTGTCTGACCTACTGTTACCTTTTATAGGCCTATTATCAAGAACACACACAATTTGTAATCAATCCTGGCGTCTCGTCCCCAAATCCAAATTTTGTGATAAATCGTTATAGTAAACAACGAAACACAGTGATATTATCCCCTAATTAATATTATGTTAATAAACAGAATATAACATTCGTACCCGCAACAGACGATGTTTACAACACTCGTGCCTAAATTGTTACATTTTTCTCGCTCTCGCTCAGATAATTTAGGCACTCGTGTCATAAACATCATCTGTCATGGACACTCATATCTTCTATATATGATACTCGGAATAGAAATGTATGTGCCTATATCCAATTAAGGTTCAAGCACTAATTATGATACTCGAGATAATCTAGAAATACATGTATATAGAAGTACCGTACATTGTCTTCCATCACACCAGAAAAGGTTATTTTGTCACAGTTGGTACATACTGCTTTGACTCCCTCTACCGCAATCTTGCAAAACAAATTTTGTTAATATAAAATCAAACTCTAGCTAGTTTTTGGGCCAGACCTGTCAATCTTAAACCCCTGCATAAAAGGGAATGAGACTCAAAAAATGAGATTTAAAGAAAAAACTGGATATTCATTTGACAAAGTAAATACGTAAAACATTGTTTTAATATAATTGTTAGCAGGTTAGTTAGTTTTGACTCTATGACTTGTTCCTATGCATCAAATTGTTGTGGTAGAGTAAGTTGTTGGTACACCATTGCTAATGTATATATCAGTTTTATGGTTGTAAATATAAAATAAAAATAGTATAACTATTAGAAAATTAAAATATTTTATTATCTTAGTCATCTTAGTCATTCCCGGATGTGGACAAAAACACCATAATTATGATAGTGTAAAGACAACACCGTCACTGCTTATTTCTTAATAGTCTTATCTATCCAATACTTACTATCTATTAAAGATACATCACACCTGTAACACGATAAAAACTAACACTAACAACATAGTTCAATAAAAGTAAACGGTCATGTTAAAGACCATGACTTGGTTAAAACAGCTGATACTAATTATTGTAGAGCACAGCCAACCAATTCTGTGAAATAAGTTTGTCATTTGATCATGTGGAGTACATTTATATCCTGATAAAGTACTCCGGACAGTCCATTGTATCTGTATTGACAGTCCATGGAGCATGTGCAGTCTGAATATGGTGTACATTACAGTGAACTGACACGGAAATCGATCCATAACGTACATTTCATGAAAACCACTAACAAATTGGTCCTTAATGGATAGGAGGGAGTCCCTGACATAGCATAACAATATACAGTTATGTAATTGTAAAGTCATTTTCATCACATCATTAAATTACTTTTCAATAATATGACAGTTATTGAGTTGGAAAGACAATTCTATGTTCAACTAACCAACTAAGTTGACATTGACTTATTTAATACTAAGATCAATGTTTTACCATTTTGTATAATGCTCTTAGATATACACAATTAAAAATTAATCGTTTCATAATACATGTATATTATATCCAAACTTGTTTTTACTTTTCTATAAGCTTTTACACATCTATTATAAACTATTTTTACATAGTATAATTATACAGGTTTTACCATAGGTGTTACATGTATGTTTAGAAAAACATACAGTAACAGTATTTTTCATGTTTATTTTTAAGTAAATAAAATTTTTAAATCTTTTACGCCATTGTTGTTCGTGTTGTTTAGTATATGACCTTTAGTACAATGATCACATTTGATAGACCAAAAGCAGGTGAATTCCATTCCAGATGGCACTAGTCTTCTTACATTTAACTATTAAATGTATATACATTAGCTGTTGGAAAACATACCAAAACAAATTTCAATCCAAACAGTCAAATCGGATCCATGTCCTTTTCACTGAATGATATCACAAACAATGAACATTAGCTGAAACATGGCTAACATATATGACATTTAAAATCTCAATAGGAAGACTAATTTAGCTATAATATTAAATAATAGGACTCTTATTAAATAAAAATACATGATAAAACATATTCACACATCTTGAGATTAAGCCTTAGGGTATATTTACACTGCCATTAGTGCAACTATCTTGCATGTAACTGCTCTCCAATTACGTTAGATTTCTGGTTCAATAGTTATTGTATTAATAATTATCATTGTCTGACAAAAATGTTATAGAATTTGGTGCTGTTTTGCATTTTGTTTTTCTTTTTGCATTTAACAGCAATTGATTGCCTTGTGTATTACGTCTCGCAATTAATGCTGTTACAATATACATGTATATGTCATAAAGGTCTTATATATCATATAATGAGCTTCGATATCCTGGCCCCGTGCTTATAAAACTTTTAGTCTAGAGCAAGCGTTCTGCTACCAAGACAAAATGTTTTTCCACCGGTGTTTGCATCTAATATTAAATGAATGTGATATGATAGTACATGATCAGTACCAGTCACATAGTTCGTGAGCGCTCGCGTTATTGAACGCAAGGCAAATGTGCATCTATTCCAATTGTTTCCCCATGTCTCCCAGATGCTTCAATTTCACAAGATGTCAACAGCAGCTTTACTTATAATAACTTTACACTTCAGAGCCTTTACATTTGGCAAAGACACGTAAGGCTCAAAATGTGGACAATTTAGTACAACAAAAAGATATTTCATAAATGAATGCAAAAAAGTACAGTGATGAATCACTTAGTATGTCTGATTTTAGAATAACGATGCTCAACCTAAATACACCGATTACTTTGTTCATTGACAGGCAAAGGTTGTCTGTTTTTCTAGATCACTTCCTGCCAGTTCAAACATTCTCACCACTACTTTTCTATTTCTTCGGGACTTTCTTGACCGATTTCTAAAAGTAGATATAATTGAGCAAATAATTTTGCAGTATAGTAGCAGCTATTTATTGCTAATATTCTTTATATATTATATATATAGCTACTTAAAATGTACCCTTAAGTGGAGAGAAATAGCTTTAAAATGATATCAAGCAGTATGTTTACAAATCAAAATGACTTGGAAAATGAAAACTAAAATCTGTACTTTCCACCAATTTAGTATTGGTAAATGAACTTTAGACATAACCAAATATACATGTTCAATCTTTATCACTCACCGTAGACATTTTCTTTCCAAAATGTTTATGAAATAGGTTTCTTTCTGAAGAACCTTCTCTAGAGTGATGTGTGACAGATTCAGAACTGAAACGCGAGTCCTATAAAATGTAAGTGAAAGTTTGGTAAAATGCTCTCAAAACATTCGCTAGAATTGATAGCCTATTACATGTTATTACTCAAAGGAAAGTTCAAATTACACAATACAATGTATAACAGTACACATTTCCAATAATTACTATTGAAAAGAAAAATCAATTTGATCTCAATAATAAAATGGTATCATGTTATTTATTTGGAAAGCTATTACAAGATTATAGCATGTGGCAAAACCTTTATATGCAAACACTTCAGATCTTTATTGCCAACTTTAGCAAGATGTATAACCAAAATGAAAACTTCAAAGGAGAACAATGTAGACATTAGAGTAATTCAAAATGTTATATATCTCAGCATGTCCCCCCACTTATTTGCATATAAAATACCCACAACTGCACTTTCAAAGAACAATTATTTATCAATTACCAGTTTGGCCTCTCAAATTCAACCCCATGCGGTTCTGACAAAATAGACGCTTACAAAACCTTTTTACTGTTTTAGTTAATTTACAGTGATTACTTGTCAGTTTATTATTCCCAACCAAATGTGCTTGTTTAGTTTCAGTCATCCAAACAGATTGCACACCAGTGACAACAGACAGGCATTCATAAGCTTCAATAATTATTATATTACATTATGCTCCGTTTATAGAAAACGAAAACACCGGCACTATTTTTATCTGTTGCTTAAGGTCGTTGGATACACTTGTTTTATGCGCAAATGTTCTGCGCAACTTCCTATATGCACTGAAAAGTTAACAAGTTACCCATGACCAGTCTTAATAAACTATGATAGCACGTCATATCCGATCAGCTGTTAGGTCGTTAGCGTCTTAATGAAATATAATATGACGTCATACCCGATCAGTTGTTACATTGCGACGCCCAACGTGAAGCACCATTCGAGAGTGAAAAACGGAAGATTTATGAGAAAAAGAGAACTTTAAAAATAATAATTCTTCCCAGCTTTGTTTATGTTTGTCTTTTACAAATTTTCTCTATTTCAGTTAGTTATCGGTTTATTATTCTGTTCTTCAACTGTATGCTCACTTTTGGATCATACTTTTGTTTTGATATGCCCAGTGTTCTGCAAGACAAGTTCACAGAAGTAAGTGTTGAAGACACACGTCACAGTGTATAAATGCCAATGTGTTTCACAATCCTAACAAAGTTCGGATTGGTTTTGACGCCATCCCTTCCATTCTTTTTCTTTTCGGTTCTTGTTGACATGTCAGGGCCAGCAGTGACGATGAATGATACTCTCTCTAATACCATACAGCTTCCTCTGGAGTGTTGTCGAGGTAGTGTCCCTCCCTTTCTAAAACATTGGTCAACTGTCGACTGATGTTTTTGCACGAAAATCAACCTGAACTTGGCTTTTATCCTCTTCACCCCATCGGAACATAGTTCGGATTGTGAAACACACTGACATTTATAAATGGACGCTAAATGGTTCTCTGTACTTGGTATTAATATGCAGTAATTTGTGGATTTTTTACTATGTCTACTAGTCAGTCTAGTTCTTGAGGTTTTCAAGGACATATCACAGGAGACATCACAAATTATTAAGTCATTGATCTCTTGCAAAAGCCTCTAATGAATGTTAAATTATGATATTACAAGGTATGATGGGTTTTTCTTTTTGTTTCATTCATTGTCATTCTGTTTAATTGCGATAATTATTAACATGAATTAAATGAAAATGAAAACTTTCAATGTGTTGTCAAAGGCCAAAAAAGATTATAGAATTAATAAACTGTTAATGTTCAATATTTTCAGCACAATAATTGTACAAATGGGACTGAAGCCGATCTATTTCTTGGAAATGAAACTGACAGCTGCAATAACTGCACAGACTGTCTTGGAATGTCTCCAGACAATTATAACCTTCTCTATGCTATATATGCCTGGACGTACGTTAAACATTTTTGGCCTACTTTAGCCATGGGTGAATGAATTTTGAAGGTTTTAAAAATAATTTCTCTGTGCAACTTTTATTGATTCATTAGTGGAGGAGCTCTGAAGTTTTATTATTTAATTACTGGAGGAGCTCTGTAGATTTATTGTTTAGTTACTGGAGGAGCTCTGATGATTTATTTTTTAATTACTGGACAAGCTCTAGATTTATTGTTTAATTACTGGACAAGCTCTAGATTTATTGTTTAATTACTGGACAAACTCTGTAGATTGATTTAACTACTGGAGGAGCTCTAGATTTATTGTTTAATTACTGGACAAGCTCTGTAGATTTATTGTTTAATTACTGGACAAGCTCTATAGATTCATTGTTTAATTACTGGATGAGCTCTGTAGATTTATTGAATTATTGGCAGAGTTCTGTAGATTTATTGTTTAATTACACTAAATTACTAAGGGAGCCATGTAGTTTTATAGTTTAATTACTGGAGGAGTTCTGGAGATTTATTTAATTACTGAAGGAGTTTAATTACTGGAGGAGCTCTGTAGTTTATTGTTTAATTAACCAATCGAACGCTGCTGCTGAAGAAGAAGAAGAAGAAATGTTTAATTACAAGAAAAGCTATCTATATATGCAGTTTTATTTTATCTGAATTTTCTGATACGTTGTTTTTATGAATAACTTTTTCTATTTACAGAAATGCTGTTGTTGTAATTGGCGCAGGTTTTCTCATTGACAAGGTTGGAAATAGAGGTACAGTAACTTTTAAGTTTTTTTAACCCACTTGGTATAATCTTCATGCTTGCAAAAACTTTTTCAATCAAGGTCAAAGTCATTGATTATAATACTTAATAATGTAAACAAAAATAACAGTCCATGCACTTTTATCAATTCAGTTTGTCAGATTCGCCAGACTTTACGTCATGCAAGCAGGATGAATCAGATTTCTTTTAATATCAAAGGTCATGTCTAAAATAAACAGTATTTCTGACTGCTCATTTTCATTGCATAGCTTGTATTGTTTTCATTGTTTGAGCAATGTAGCGTCCTGTAATAATTCATATATACATGTACTATACTTGTTTACACAAGATACCATACACATGTACCTTGTATTTAAAACTTGTGTGTTTTCAATTGTACATTCACTCGCTTGCTCTCATTACATGTATGTACGACTGAAAACACTCGTAGTAAATAAACAGTCTCTCACAGGAACTCATTTCTTATTCTATATTTATTTATTTAAATGAATGTTGTGTGACAATGTATTAACTCTTAACATAACTGTAAAAGCTAAGCATTATTGTGTATTAGCGATGTCTGAATAAAACACCACCGAAATGCAATATTTTATTTTGTTGACAATTTTATAATTTCATGAATTATTTTGAATGAAACATATTCTTGAGTATAGCAGATATGTTTATAACAACTGTAATGCAGAGGTTCTAGAATACGGTGGCCCGATGCCCATGGCCAGTGTTTTTCTGACTCGGGCCACTAAACAAATAATTTCATCAAGTACGGCCAGTGAATTTTAAAGCCACTGACACTAGGGCCAGTGAATTTTTTTTAATTCTGGATGCCCTGCGTAATGATTGATTGTTGTATTCCAGAATATATTTCGGTGGCGTTATTTGGTAGAGCTTAAGTTTGAATTTTCTGTTAATTTCAGTTGGAGTGTTTCTTTTCTCCTTCCTCTGTGTGGTGGGATCCAGTGTGTTTGCTATTGGTTGCATGATGAAGGGAACCGCTGCAATGTTGCCACTCATGTTGATAGGAAGACTCATCTTTGGCTCAGGAAATGGATCACTTACAAGTTAGTTTTCTCTTCTTTTGTGCTTTGATCATGCCTTAGCGAATGTGCATAAATGTCAATGTGTTTTACAATCCGAACAATGTTCAGAAGAGGAGAGGGTGGGGACATAAAGCCATGTTCCGATTGCTTTTCGTGTAAAAATGTCGACACAGTTGATCAATGTTTTTGTGTTAGGATTAGAAGGGGAACGATGGGGTCAAACTCAATCCTAACTTTGTTCGTATTGTGAAAAACATTGACATTTAAGCACAGTCCTTTAGATTTGCAGTCCAGTTGTGTTGATAAAACCTGCTGTCTGGATCAAGTCTTCTTTGGTGCCTCAGAGTTTGTCTGCCGATCTTGGCCAGTGTATTATCCTTGCTTCATCATACAGGGGACATGACTGCAGAATGTGCTCAGGGGTCTGTGGTCCTGTTTGGTATGAGCAGTCATGACAGTTTTAGACAGTACATATGGGATCGGAGACAGCCATGATCAGTTCGTAACCTGATGATGCTCTATATGGAAGATTTGGTCGATTGATGTTTCGGTGGTAGGATGGAAATTCCTCTTAATTATTGTCTTAGCCTCTTGGTAGAAGATTTGGTCGTTGAAATGCTTTTTAAATTGTTCTTTTCAGGGCACAATATTTCACACGAACCATCGTTCTGTTCGGGTGTCGGTTACGCAACTTGAAATTCACGCGAACGGACAATCGGTTATGTGGTGCACCATTACAGTTCAGAAATTAAAAGTGACTTCATTGAAAAATCAAAAGTTAACCGCTTAAGCAAAAAAAAATTATATCAGCTTCAGTTACTGTCATAAATTATAAGGTCAGTGAAAGATTTAGGTAACACATTAGGTAACAGAAAGGTTACGCAAATATAATTCACGTAACCGAACAATGGGTTACCTAGGTATAAACCATGTGAACCGATTTCCGGTTACCGTACCTAAAATTTTGAAATATTGTCCCCTGCTCTTTTTACCTATGAAAACATTTTTCTAAATAGAATGTTTTTCCAAGCTATTAATCTTATTTGTTACTCAAAATGTAATGGGGGGTGGGGGCGGGGAAACAACCTACCGGGGTATATCATGCCTTATTGGCCACT
This sequence comes from Melanodrymia brightae, assembly GCA_032273805.1. Lineage (NCBI taxonomy): Eukaryota > Metazoa > Mollusca > Gastropoda > Neomphalida > Peltospiridae > Melanodrymia > Melanodrymia brightae. The sequence continues at coordinate 2,297 of JAUTCZ010056195.1, read as the reverse complement.
TGCAGTCTGTGAAAATTACATTTTAACGTCTTCTTACATCTTGGGGTGGTCATGTAAATATTTGTTCATGATGTTTTTGATAATGTGGGGTGGTAGGAAATAAATTTGGTGGCATTAATGTTTTGCTTAGTCATTTTTATAGGTATGTACAGTGTATATTATTGAACACTGAGTTAGCAGAATTTGTTTACTTTTACACTTAGATTATACTTTATAGATCATAATTATAGCAGAATAAGACTTTTTGGATGATTATGACATATTTTGACTATGTCAATAGAAGTGTATTTTGTCTGTCTGTTGTTTACATTTTTGTACTGAAATGTCACAATACACACAAGATTGCAATTAAATTTTGGATATTTTGTAGTGTAAAATAATTTCAATGTATCCATTAGGTAAAGCAGGTAAGATAATAAATGGTACAATTACCGACACATAAAGAATGTTTCAATAGTGACTGGTCTATATTTTCAGAATTTATTTATGATGAGTCAACATATTACATTTTCTTTATTGATACAGAGTTGGTTTGTGTGATTGATTAATTGATTAATTAATGTTTATCACAAACAAATGTAAATATAGCTGAATATTTCTATGTCAGTTATGAGTATGAGCCTTTAAACACTGCCAATTGACAGTTTTTCTCTCATTCATTTCTCAGTTGTACAGAATAAGATAACAGCATTTTGGTTTCGGGACAAAGAACTGGCCATGGCTTTTGGTATCACTCTGTGTCTGTCTCGGGCTGGAAGTGTCTTGAACTTCTTTTTTACTGAAAGTTTTGCTGAGGCTCATGGACTGAACTGGACCTTGTGGGCAGGTATCAACATTCAAAAGGGTGGTCAATGATGCAATAGTTCATTGGATATTCTCAAAAACAAAACCAAACAAAACATGTTAGTTGCTAACACCCAAAAAATGTTAAACACACAGGCACGCACGCATGCACACACACACACACAGACACACAGAATATTCATTATAATGTCTAATCTTCAAACTGCATATCGAGAAGAATTTTGTCCGAGTAGTAGTAACAGTTATCTCCTTTGTTTCAGCTAAGTTGGCTGCTTGCCAAACAGTCTCGATAACTACAATTCATTGTCAAAGTTATTGATTAAATAGCGTTGTATACAATTAACGAATATAATAAATAGAACATCTATGCTTTTTGAGTGGCTACAGGAAATATTTCACTAGAGATGATGAAAAAACAATTTTACTTGTGGCTGTACCACCTGTGAAAATGTGGGTTTTTTTTGTCTTCTTGTGAAATAATTCCCATTTACTCAAAAAGCATAAATATCCTCTGTACATGTATGTCTAGTTATTCAGATGTTGAGAGTTACAAATTATAATAAATATTGTATTAACTACAAATGTTTAATAGTGTCCATTTATTTATGTTTTTGTTTTTTCTTTAGGTGCCATGCTTTGTGGTATGGGATTTACATCTGCCATTATTGTCAGCTTTCTAGACATACATGGGGTTAAGCAGCTTGGTGATGATGATAACATAAAATCAGAGTCTAAAAAACTAGTAAGTCTGCCATTATTCTTAGCTTACTTAACATGTATGTATTTAGGCAACTTTATAAAATCAAAGTCTAAAATAATATATCTGCCATTTACTTTCAGCTTTCTGTAATTTTGCTTTAGCAGCTGTGCGATTACACTAAAATAATATCAGTAGATTAGTAGGCAAAGCTGTGTATCCTCACATCATTAAATAAAGAAATACAAAATTAACAATAGATGTCCGCCTGACCAATCAATAGGTTGAAGGATCAGTCCTCCTCGGCAGACCAGTTGGGTTATGTCCCATTCCAACCAGTGATCCCCAACTTGTCTATCCTGTCTATTGGAATGTGCACATAAAAGATCACCTGGCTGTTATTCACAGAAGAGTAGCCTATGAAGTGCCAGCACGTTTCCTCTGTGATAAAGTGTTAATGTAACTGTGTTTTACATCCAATAACCACTGATTAATAATCAATGTGTTCCAGTGGTGTAACATCCAATAACCACTGGTAAATAATAAATGTGTTCCAGTGGTGTGACATTCAATAACCGCTGATTAATAATCAATGTGTTCCAGTGGTGTGACATCTAATAACCGCTGATTAATAATCAATGTGTTCCAGTGGTGTGACATCCAATAACCGCTGATTAATAATCAATATGTTCCAGGTGTGTCGTTAAACAAACAAACTTTATCTGTTGTTAGATGAAGTTGTTGATATGCTGGATTGTGTGTGCTGTGTTGGTTTGCGCCGAGAGTTCAAGAGACA
>JAUTCZ010056184.1:0-10374 GCA_032273805.1 Melanodrymia brightae | reverse complement strand
TTGTTGAAAACTTCTCCCTCTCAATGGTAGAGGGAGAAGTCACTTCTCCCTATAAATCTGACCTAGCTTGAGGCCTGTGAGTGGTTAGCAATACCAGGGGCAGATCCTTCCATTGTTACCAAATGAGCTGTTATGTCATGTTTACATGTTTCAGTCTGCAGTTGTACAGAGTCGGTTGGTTCGACTGGCGAGTGTGACAGCACGACCGGCCGGTGCACGTGTCGGCCAAACGTCATCGGTTTCAACTGTGACACCTGCGTGGACCTCGCCTTCGACTACAACAGCGGAGCCGGATGCACCATGTGTGACTGCGACCTGGATGGGACATTCGGCACCAGCTGCAATAAAGTGAATACTACCATATTTGTGATGTTATTAATACATGTTTGTTTTTTTTTTGTTTTTTTTTTTAATTTGATAAAATTTATTACATTTTAAAAAAAAAAATTTATTTAAAGTTTTTTTTATTATTAATACATGTAGTTGATGTTATATATTGTACAATTATAATTTAATTTAGAATGAGAAGAGTATGGTTAGTGAAGATAAATGAATAATGTGACAATAGATTGTATTGTTAGATATCAGACTGTGGGTCATGGGTGATCAGATTACCTACCCCATCAGAGCACTTGTTTGAAAACACGATATTTAAGATCGACTCTTTTAAACATATGTTAATGTTTGCTATTTAGGCTACAATAAAATAAATGCTAGATCTTCATTCCCATCCTCCCTGAGGATAAAGACCCATCCCCCATTTTTTTATTGGCAAAAACAACGAAACACATTTGCTATTATTTTTTATTCTATTTCCAGTGGTCTTAATGTTCACTTTTTCTGTAAAAAAGACCTACCATACCCATGTACCGGTACATGTATAATCCTGGCTATGGGCTGGAACATTTGTTTTGGCATGTTTCTATGTTTTATGATAGCTTAGGTAAGTATGGCTGTATATAATATAATTATACTTAATTCCATGTAACCTGCTATAAAGTCTTATATAAGTGTCACCTGTCTATAAAGTATGCCTAAGATGTAACCATTTTATATATATATATATAAATATACATGTATGTATTTCAACCTGTTCATGGTGCCCACTTTTTGTAGGTCCCTGAAGTTATGTGGCTACTATTGCCAAGTTTGACTATACTGTACTTGTATCTTCACTACAGTTAACTGGCCAGTGCAGGTGTCGGGATCGCGTAACTAATCGGCAATGTAATGCTTGCGAAGATACCTACTGGAAGCTCAATTCAGTAACGGGATGCGATGGTTTGTATTTAATTATCACTATGAAGTTTTAAACTCTAACGTGCTAGAAATTAAATGATTTATTGTTAATTTTTCAGTGTTTTTAAGCACGGTGCATAAATAGCGATGATTTAATGAACCCAAGCAATGCTAGAATTGTGTTTGAATCCTCCCTTCTAACAATATCAGAAACATTTAATAACTGTGGACCGATTTTTTCGTGTCTGTAAGTTAACCGCGAAAATTACAATAATGCAAATAACAAAGTTAACAATGGTAAGATTTTTATGTTGTTTTTCAATGCGAAAATTACATGTTGTGAGTTGAAATTTGTTTTGTCGTCATTGTGCATCTTGACATACATGTACATGGATATTATCCATTTTACAGTATAGGTATTTATGTATGTTAATAAAATATGCCACTGTCTGAAGTAAACATTGCTTTCTTTCATAGCCTGTAACTGTGACCCACGGGGCACGGCAGACACGACACCATTTGGAACCTGTGACATTGCCACCGGACAGTGCACATGTTTTTCAGAGGCCGTTGTTGGACGCAAATGCGATGAGTGTTCTAAAATTACAAAAAGTAAGAATTGGTTTTTATCACATTGTCGTGACAAACTATCAATAACGCTGTTTGTGTTCAAAATTATTTCATACGAGATATATTCTTGCAAACCCTAATGTTGTAGGTCTACATCTATTGTTATAGTAGTTTGGATTTTGTTTTTTTTATCGGTAAAGCTTTTATTAAGTGTATGGTATAATATAAACATGATAGCTACATACAGGGGTGTTTGTCTGGATGTTATAGAAGGCATAAAGATCAAACTTTTAATTTTTTTCGAAACATTTATTGTCCCCAGAAACATAGGTGATGTCAGGGTTGTTATAGTAGTTTGTTTAGTTCTTTTTATCTCAGTAGATATAATTAACGTATGTTACTTGCTCACACACTTTATTTGTCACTGCTGCTGAGTAATCAGGTGTTATTTACAAGCATTGTGTATGAATATCTATAATAAAGAATTGAATTGAATTGTTTTCTTTTCAGAAACCTACGTATTTGTCAACATTTTTACAATTGGTAAGTTGTGAATCCATTTAAGAAAATCATGTTAAATTACAAACTAACTAAATCATAAGCTATATATTGATATTTAGAGTGTTTTGTATGTCAGTTTGAACCAAGCAATTTTTTTCACATTGTTCTATTAAGTTTAAGTATCAAGTAAAATCATTTTCATTTGTCATATGTTTAGCACGTGACTAAAATGAACATGACTTCATGAGGGAGTTAAAGTAGATAATACATGGTAGTGAGTTTAATATTCTATTTATTACCCGAGATGTGTTATTGTGAAACACATTTTAAAACATATTTCATGTTATTTAATGCATGACATCATATTCAGAATTTGTATTGTAATATTTTAGTAACATTTCTGTCGGTGACCCAGGAATGGTTTTGACAACCGAATAAAATGACAGATTTATACCAATGTTTCATAATTTCTCAGTGAGAAATTTTAATAATTATTTCCCAGTTTAGAATACCTGCTGGGGCATTAATAAAGAATATGTGTTGTTACATATTCTTCAGTTTAAGTATCTTTAGAACAGAAATATAACTCAAGATATTAAATATTTTATATTCATAAGTAAATGCTGTATGTTGTTTTGTAACTATCATACATTTTGCCGAATACTGTGTTTGTGTTTGTAGGTCAGTATCCAGAGTGTATTCACTGCGGGGAATGTTTCGACAACTGGGCAGGAAAGATTGATGCTCTGCATGCAGAACTGGTGCAGCTCGATGCTAAAGCTAAAACAATTTGGACACATTACAGTGAGAATATAACGTCTTCCTACTTTCTAGTTTGATAAATGTAACCTTAGGTGTGGTGGAACACCAAACGGGAATTTCGTCGTAAAAAAATGTTTTCTATCGGATAGCTAAAAATAATTTAAGTAAATTTTACTATGAATTTTTAAGGGACGTTCCTCGATTGTTTTTGTTGAAATTAAAGTTTGTCTTTGTTTAGATGTATTTCTGCTTATACTAGTATATGAAAATATGACAACTTTGGAAGGCCTTTTATCATTTGTCGGTACAAAGTTGATATCAACAATTTACCAAGAAAAACGAAATAGAATTAACAGTAAAAATCAACATATATATTTAGTTTTTAACCATAAAAAAGTCTACCGTTAACATCAATGTATGTAAAATGCTAAAAGGTACACTCCTGAGTTTCAGAACTTCTATAATACATCTATAATTAATTAGTGGTCAAATTTAGTGCTGATTTTTGGTAGAATTATGATTTAACATTATATTCTTTTCAAATATAAAAAAAGAATTATTGCCAAACATAATCACATCAAATTTAGTAAAACTACTTTAAACATCAGATAATCAGGAAGCTGCAGCTGTACGACTTATTCTGGAAGAGATGAAGACGAACATCGCCAATGCAGAGCTGTCCATTGTGAAAGCCACAAACATCTCACAGGTTCTAGGTCTGCTACAGACTGACCTCCAACAGGTCAGTTTACCAATGGAAAATACACATTGTTTATTTTATATCTCAGTGCAAGAGGTCGCAGGATCAAACCTCATTATCGGTAGGTTCTAGATCTGCTACAGGCTGACCTCCAACAGGTCAGTTTACCATTGGAAAATACATAGTGTCTATTGTATATCTCAGTGCAAGAGGTCGCAGGATCAATTCTCATCATCGGTAGGTTCTAGATCTGCTCTAAGCCGAACTAAAAGGTAAAATAGCCATTGGAAAATACATATTGTCTATTTTATATCTCAGTTCGACATCGCAGGATCAATCCTCATCATCGATAGGTTCTAGATCTGCTATGTACAGACTGACCTACAACATTTGAAAATTTGTCGTTTTTTTTTTGTAAAAAATAAAAGGCATTCAGATTATTTGTGGCTTTCTTAGCATATTTTGTATCTATAAAAAAAAAAAAAAATTATGACAACCAGCTTAATTATTTTTCATTTTTTAATACCTTAATATAATATATCACTTTTAATAGTTTCTAATTAGTAGACTGGTTTTAGTAGACAGATTTGTCGAGTGAGTTATGGTCTTGGACTAATCGGTACAGTAGATTTTAATACTACCTGTATACACTTTGTGTTTTTTCTAATAGAATGATCTAACTTAATATTATTATTTTATTAGGTTATGATTTTAAATAAGAACTTGTTACACACTTTCCTTTCTCTGCAGGTTGTTGACAAAGCCAGTGCTTTGGATAAGGACTTGGATATCTTGCAAAAAGACCGTGACCTGTCAAACACAGAGTTAGCTTCCCTTTCTGCATTTACTGGAGAAATCCAGACCGATTCGGGCACCATCCTGTCAGAAAGCCAGCTTGCGAGCAAAGTTAAAACTGTCACTGACCAGATTGAAGCATGGTACAATATGGGCAACAGCTCGTGGACAAAAATCAAGAGTTTGTCTTTCCTGGTTGGGTCAGCAGACGAGAATATCAAGTTACTGCAAAACAGAGTCAACACAGCCATGTTAATCTTGTCCATGGCGATGAAAACGTATAACTCGGCAAAAAACATATACGAAGGGACATTTCTAGATGGATTTAAAGGTAATGAGAATGCTATAACGCTTGGCGAGGCTGCGTCTGCTAAAGCAATGATGGAACTGAACAAGATAAAGACAATGATAATGCAGATTTCAGGAAAGTATGCGCAGGCAAGTTCAATAATGACATCACTTGTGCAACTGTCGAACCAAAAGAAGACTGCCATGGCAGAGGTCTTGGCGCAGTCTGAGGCTGCTAAACTGAATGCAGACGCCACCATGAAGGCTGCACAAGATGTAGAAGCAGCAGTTACTACTTTTAAGGTAATGGTTACCATGACATTTAAATGAATCTGTACTAGAAATTGTAATTGCAAGTGTATTTTGTCTGAACCAGCATTTTTCTAATTCTGCGTTCAATATATTTGTCTAAACTACAGTGCTATGAATATTTTATTTCAGTATTTGAACACTAGATTATGTAATGTAAAGCAGTCTCATGACAACATTTGATATACCTGATTATTAATCAATGTGCTCCAGAGGTGTCGTTAAATACACCAACTTTATCTTTTATCAATACTGGATAATCAACTTTATCTTTTATCAATACTGGATAATTTGAGTAGCCTACTAATATTTTATAAGCTGTCGACTGTTTATTTTCAGACTGAAGCAGAGAAAGCAAAGAATGACCTCACCACTTCGTTCAGGAAGGTTCTAGAAGGATCCGAATCTCTACAAGAGATCGTTCAGAATATGATGAAGATAACTACTCTTGTCAACACTATTCTCAACTTAGAGTTGCGGGCCCTGTCTGACATCGAGACGATTGCAAGTGAAATACAGAATACACAGATATCAAGTACAGACGTGGCGGCAACAAACGCGAAAGCACAACAAGCTCTAGACACAGCACAGAAGTCTCTTGACGACACACAGAAAGCCATGTGAGTAGAATGAGTAATTAATTAATATAAAACAGACAGACATGTCAACCCACCCAGATTGGGGTTTTTCGTTATTATTCTTCCTTGAATAAACTATATCAAACATTGCATGACAACAGCAAGAACTCCCAATATATTTCAGAATACGTGTGCCTTTTCTCCCACTCTGAAGGAATTTTGTCCCAGGAAATTGCAATTATCTAAGCGTGAAAAAAAAAATCCTATATGTAGGCCCTATGTACCGTACTTAAAAAAAAACTATATGTTTGTTTTGGATTGTTAGGAACAACTCGCCTGATTTCAGTTTTCGAGATCATATTTTCTAATCAGTCGAAGTGTTCCGAGCGTAATGACAATGGATGAACTTAGCCAACGTTTGCTGAAGTAAGCATGGTAATTATTGTGGTTAAAAATGCACACGTTTTTCAGGGATGACTCGCGAATGGCTCTAGAACAGGTGCAGGGAATCCAGGACAACCTCAAGCAAGCTGAGACACTTCGCTCAGATGCACAACAGCTGAAAATGGCAACAGATGTCTATAATGTAACTGTAATCAGTGCTGTAACCAAGGTAACTATTCAAATTGTTTCTTTCTGGAGATGAATAAGTGTACACAATATAACAAATAACTCAACCTAATTTAATTTGAATCAAAAATCCCTCTCTGCTCTTCTGACTGAGCTAAAGTGAAATTATGTCTAGCAGAGTGACTGATGATTACCGTGGACTCTATCTAATTAAAGTGCGAACACTATCATTGGTGGTAATGTTCTCTAGCCGAAGCCAGTAGGAGCAATCTATATCAATACTACTAAGTTTTAAATGACTAAATGTGATTTCGTTATTGCTAATACAGTACAGGTTGTTCAGTTATTAATGATATTCATGTTGTGTTTCTTGTCAGATCAACACCAAGGTTACTGAAGCCAATGCTTTGTCTCAGTCCACATCTGCAGACGTCATATCTGTTGTTAGAGACATCGGCATAGCCTCTCAGTGCTTCACTGACAAGGAAACTGCAGCAACAGCCGCTGACAGTGGAGCTACGTCCATTCTCAATGAGGCTCAGCTGGCAGCTCAGGTAATAAAAACATTTTTGTACACTTATATTTGAGGGAGCGGGACATAGCTCAGTGCAGGTGTGTCCGCCTGATGTTCAATAGGTCGACAGATCGATACTCCTCAGTGGACCCGTTAGGTTATTTGCTGTTCCAGCCAGTGATCCACAACTGGTCTATCAAAGGCTGTGGTGTGTGCTTTCCTGTCTGTTGGAAAGTGAACATAAAAGATCCCTTGTTATTCGAAGACGAGTAGCCTACATGTATGTGGGAGCAGCGGGTTTCACGAATGCTCATTACTCTCAACTCAACTTAACTCAACAAGATTGTAAACCCCACTCACCTAAAAGAATATATTCTGTCTCAATTATTTTACTATATTTTATGTGTACGCATTATGATGTCATTATAAATATCAAATGTAATGTATTTTATTCTCTGGATAATATTGTTCTTTGTTGCCACAGAGTCATAACAAGGCCGGAAGTATTGTCAGTCAGCTGAGTGAAGAAATAACTAAGAAAGATTACAGTGTTCCACTCACAAGTATCGACAATACAAACGTCCAGTTGACTGGTATTATCAACAGGTTTTCCACTGTCGAATCTGTCGCAGACTTAACATGTAATATTTTACTTTTTACCAGTTAGATATATAGCTTATTTACATGCTTATATTCGATTGATGTTCAAGCATGTCTGTCCTGGACATGCAGACTAGCTGCCTCGACTCCTGGCCCATGATAGAAGTTAGTGTTAGTATGAGAGTGAAAAAACTGACAGATTATTTACTAAACAGCAACAGATCTTTTATAATTATGCACTCTTCCAGTACAGTGTTGTTATTGAACTTCGATCTATCAGGAATAAAGTTTTTTTTTTACGAATCATGTTGACCCTTACATAAACATTGTCACTGAGAATTTGTATCTCTCCTGGCTTGGAAGTAGATATTACTCTCTTCATCCATCGGGAGGATGTTTAAAAGGGTGCTGAAACTGAGAGCATGGACCCAATACGCTCTTTGGTACTGTCCAATCCATATTATTTAATTATTATTAAAATTATGATTTCTGTCACAGGAATGTAATAAATGCTGATATTTGTTTTGCAGCAATGCTTGCGGAGTACATGGTTCAGAGAGATGAACTAATTATACTGGAGAATGAACTGAGTGCCCAGGATACTCAGCTAGATGTCTTGATCCAAGCATTACAGCTCAATTCTCTCACATCAGCATGTGCTACCAACTAACACATCTAGATCCAAGCATTACAACTCAATTCTCTCACATCAGTATGTGCTACCAATTAACACAGCTAGATCCAAGCATTACAGCTCAATTCTCTCACATCAGCATGTGCTACCAATTAACACAGCTAGATCCAAGCATTACAGCTCAATTCTCTCACATCAGCATGTGCTACCAATTTCCAATACCGTAACACAGCATTAGTTGTGAGGAAGTTAGTTTTGTCTGACATAAAGCTAGCTTTCCATATGTAGGCCTACGTTTTTCTCGTCTGTCATCAGTCATCCGTCATGTGCAAAATATGCTCTCCTACTAAACCAGTTGTACCCTTTCCATAATTATGTCCGTCATATGTCATCCGTCTGCATATATGTGTCATCTGTCTGCGTTTTAATCGCCTCCCGATGTCTATTTTGTGCATGACACAGCCCGACGGACCTGAAATTTCCTGAAATGACGTCATACACATCGGGCTTTTGTTGCACGTGTTTTGAAGCAAAAATGACGCGTCAGTTCGTGAAAATTCATATATACGGAAAGTGCCTCGACGTACGGCAAATGTCGGATGACAGATTACGTACATAAATTATGGAAAGCCAGCTTTATGCTCGTAATTCTACTTGGGATGCATTTTTATTCTCTTACCATAATTTCCAATGTTTGTTGAATCTCCTGACCGGTGAATAGTATTGCTCCCGATATTTTAATATCTGATGGAAATATTTTGTGTACAATATGGTAGATAATTGCTTCTGCCATTAAATTGTTATAGATTTAGATGTTTATGCCCTTCATTATGATCTCAAGCTTGTAAATACATTTAAAAGCTGAACAAACTTAAGTTTGTTTCCTTTTTATTATACATGTATGTACATAGATTCGTATTGGTGTATACACATGTATTTGATATTTGTTTATCAAATGCTTGTTGCATTTCTTGTTTATGCTGCAAATAACTTGATCAGTCATGAAATTATGCATACTCTGTCGATTAGGTGTGAAATTACAAGTAATCTGTAAATTAGTACTTTGTCAATTAGACATGATATTACCAGTACTCTATTGATTAGTTAATAATTACCAGTATTCTATCAATTAATTGAAATTGCCAGACTTGTATTTAGGATTTTCAGCAAATCGAGGTTCGTTTTATTAAAAAAGTGAACTTTCAATAGGAAAAATTTATATTTTTTCAGAATGTGTCTGAAAGAACACTGCCTGAAAATGTCAGTTTGATACATTTCACTTAATAAGCTTTATTTGTATTTTTAGGAATATACAAACTTTATCTATCATCATTATATATATTTATATCATTTGTTCATCCTATTTGTTTTTCATGCTTACATTGTATTTACATTTTTCTTTATCAAATATCAACTATGGTCATAGTTCACAGTAATGAATTATTTGGCTATATTAAAACACCTGTTGATGGAGGTAAAACATTATGAATGTTCCCACCAATATAATACATGTAGTCTCGATAGTAACTGTAAATATTATTTCTGTTGGATATTTAACCTAAAAATTAATTCTTTTTTTTCATCAGGCTTGAATAGGGACGTTTTTATAAAATATATAGTTAAAGTTCACATTATCAGCTCAACATACAAGTTTAATTAAATGTTTGTGAAAGCATATGATTCTGAAATTTAGTTTTTAAATTATTGGTCAGAAATAATATTTCAGCAATAATGAGAAACCAGAATGATTTTTCATGTGGCCTTGTAAATTAAGTAAAATTTTCAAACATAAACATATAACATTTTATTTATCACCAACAATGTTAGATACTGTTTTAAAGATGTCCGATTGTATTCTCGATGGTTATGAACCATGTGACATTTATAAAAGATCTGAGGTATGATGCTCATTTTCAAATCTCATGAATTCTTGTTCCATGTTAATTGTGTCATCATTAACAAACGTGTGATGTAGGTAGTATAATAATTTGTACTTAATTGTAGCACGAGTTTAGTGAATGCATTTCTATTCGATACCATTTATCTTACAACTCGCTGTTTAAAGTCCACCGCTCACCATTTCTCGTGACGTAAGCATTAATGGAGCCAGCCACAAAACAATTAATTTGCGTATAATCATTATAAACAAGCGAAAACACTGTCCTTGCTTATCTACATAATTGCATACATTTATTATATGACTACAAACAACAACAGAAATGTCAAAATGTTATATCACGTAAAATTGCTCTGTTTACAATAATACGCATCGATCGCCAAAAATAGCTTTTGAAAAGTTGTTACACTGTTTAAG
>JAUTCZ010056173.1:0-10375 GCA_032273805.1 Melanodrymia brightae | reverse complement strand
AACGATGAAGGGAAACGATAAAGTGCGCATGCTCGTATCATCGGAACTGTTCGTTGCTAAGGCTTTCCGTTCTCTTACCAAAGGGAGAGTTACTTAAGATAAGAATTTTCTTACGAACATTTTTGAGAAACAGACGCTAAGAATACGTAAATTCAGTCGTATCTTTTCTATTAACTTTACTCGTAGACGTAACTTGCGAACTTTTGAGAAACAGGCCCCTGAGCCATCCCTTAAGTCAATTAATCATATTTTGTATGTTAATTTGATTTTGTTTTTAAAATGGCATTTATTTCTATATTAGGCCTTCTGCTATTATAATTATTGGACCCCTCTATTTACAAATCCTCGATCCGCCTCTGTTGTCAGTATACCGTTGTGTTAAACCTCGCCCACCCCATCCCTATTATACCTACCCTGATTGAACAATAAAATTATAACAATATACCGGTAATTGCCCGCAATAAAATATTTTCCTGTACATCAATATACATTTTCCATTTTTATCTGTGTGAATAAGCTTCCGAAACTTCACAACTAAGTCATTATAGTAACGGAACTACAAGAGTTAACTGTTAATCGATGAGTCATAGTTACTGGAAACGGTTGTAACATTAGTAGTACCTGTAACCAGTTGGCGCGTAAGGGCACGCGACATTTCGATCACTTATTGAGCCTCGGAGTGGGCAGTACTGTCATTACTAGACTGGTTTTCAACGTAGAAGACTGATTTTGAATTATTACCTGTCATATTATGACGTGATGGCATTCGTGATATTGTTTATTTCGTTTCTTTCAGGAACATTGTTATGACTAATATGAGTGGGTTTTATTAGTGGAAGTTCAAATGAGAACATGTTAACACCCTCACACCTGATACAAAAATAGTTTCATCATTGTCTGATGGAGTGATAGAGCGTGAATTTTGTAAACAATTTAAATTCTTTTTACGACATTTTCATATTATAGAAAAATATTGGAATTTCAATACCGAGCAGGATTTTTCATAGTCTGATAGATATTCCTTCAAACTTTATTTTATATCGGTTGTTAGTTTGAAGTCACAGTCAGGTATATGTTACTTTAAAAACCAGTTTGGCGACACTTAGATTTTACGACTGTCATCGTTTTGCGACGTAAGCGTATTGATTAATTATTTTCTCACACTCATTAGCGAATTTTCCAATTACGCCTTCAAAAATAGTTGCGTATCCATCAATTTGTTTCAGTAATAGGTTATAGGAACCCGGCCACTTCCAAAAAGGTAGCGACCCATCATAATTATATTTTTCAAAGGCATATCTAGGCGTTTGTTTAAAGACTCACGAAAAAATAAATACAATATATAATATAATTATGATTGATTGTTTCCAAATTCGCGTCACTGCTTCTGAAGATAACTTGAATCTGATTTAAAATTAACAGTCAATATGAACTAGTATACTAGTATATATGATATTTCAATGGATATCTCAATGCACATAATATGTGTCTATGTTATACAGTCAATGTCTAAAATCAGTCAATTTGTAAAATGTCTAAAATTTTCAGTCAATTTATACAGTGACTGATTCGCTTAGACAATTTACAAATTGTCTGAAATTTTCAGTCAATTTATAAATTGACTGAAAAATCAGCCTATCTATTTGACAGATTGACTGAACATGATTTTAATTGTTAACAGATAAATTAAAACACAAGAATGGCAATTTTAGTATTAAAGAATCAGTTCTTATGTGGACAGGTTATGCTGGAGTGAGACCTGCATTTAATTCCAGCCTTAAAACACTGACACTTGTTTAACTTGAATTATATCCCTCCCCGCGACATTTAGATTCTTCTTGCATAGTATGTCGCAAGCCTACTTGTTTGCCTTTGGACAATTGTTTTTCAATTCAATTATATAAGTATTTAGTATGTTGTCATTTATCTATATCCCATCAGTTGTGTGTATATCTCCACGTAAAGTGGTTTACAAACTTTTATGTGGCCAAATAAAGCTGTTATACTTTCAGGTTATTACTGTTAGCTAAAAAAAACACACACTGCATATCCAGATAATAGTGTGACCTTAGATATGTTTAACTACTGAGGTGCATGTTTTAGCGATCGATTCGTACGTCGTAGACCGAGTAATACTACGTATTATATAATGACCTCGCGAAATATCTGTTTACGTTTTTAATCATATAATAAATGTATGCAATTATGTAGATACACGAGGACAGTATTTTCGCTTCTGTTTATATGCAAATTCATTTGCGTGTAACTAACTTCATCTCTTTTTTCATGTGTCGCGTTTCTTTTAAAGTTAAATATAATTATATTCTAACTAACAATGCACCACGTCAAAATATCATTTAATTCACATCTAGTTTACCAATCACTTTTGATTTTTGATTTTTTTTTGGTATTTCTTTTAAAGTTGAGTCTATTATTTTCTAACCAAAAAGCTGACTGCATTTATGTCACGTGACTCTTTTATAGCTCTGTGAGCCGATAATTCAGTTAATCAATATTTATTACTGGCATCATATCCTTTCCGTTCATTCAGGTGTCTGTAAAATGCACACTGTAATCAACCAGCAGGCACGACATCAGATCAACAGCGATAGAGTTTCGAAGCAACACACTAACAAGAAATAAACTGTTGTCATATTTCCATTAACAAATGATATGCAGTGGCGGCTCAATGAAGCATCTAGTAAGAGAAATTTCAAAACCAACGTAAAAAAATTAAAATTAATATATAATAAAATTATAACTAATATAAAATTTATGGGGGCGGGCACGATACCCCACCTAGATCCGCCTCTGATATGGCAGAATTACTGTTGGGTGGGAAGGTCCGTGCTACAGCTGAATTGGATGGATGGGGTGGGTTGTTATGTACTGTAATAAAACTAGCCAAGGTACTGTTTCATAATTATGAAAAAGATAAAGTTTGTTTGTTTAACGACACCACTGGAACACATTGATTATTAATCAGCGGTTATTAGATATCGACACTTGGTTATAGAAGAAACCCGCTGCCGCCACATAGGCTACACTTCTTCGAATAACAGCAAGGGATATTTTATGTGCATGTTCTCAGACAGGAAAGCACACATCACGGTCTTTGATCACTGGTTGGAACGGAAAATAACCCAACTCAGGAGGATCGATCCGTCGACTTATCGAGCCTCGGGCGGACGTTCTTGCGCCGAGCTACTCCCCGTTCCCTTCTATGGGGGAGTGCATATAAACGCTATTATTATAGTACTTCCCAAATCTCAGTGGGTAGACTGGTGTACACACCACGTACACCAACCAGTGTCCATCTAGTAACTGGGTAACAACGACTGTGGTATGTACTGTTCTGTCTGTTGGAAAGTGCATGTAAAATATCCTTTTCTGCTTAGTAATAAGCAGCGGGTTTCCTCCCTCATACCAACATTATCCCTTGTCCTAGGCAGGCTGTCGAGGCAGCTACATGTCCACGACAGATGTGATTGAACCTCAATTGGATATAAGCACGTACATAAGATATAACTAACTAAATCACCGCTCAATTAAATAACATGTTATTAAGAAAAATGATTAATTGACTGGAATTAGCATGCATCTCTCGAGAAAGACTATTCACCTTGTCTTCTATAAGTCGTGATATAAATAATGACAATTTGACAATGTGAACTACAATTTATTATACCCGTGACATGGATTTCATAAAGTTGTCTAAAGATCCACAGATGTCTTAGCCGTGTTCTGTCTAATGGCGTTTAACCCAGTCAGCCGTTATCTATAATCTGGGCAAATCTCCTTTAATAACACCAGGCGACCATGTAATGTAAACGGAATGAAAATCACTCAGGGAATATGAAAATATGTCTTTACAGTAAGACTCCACCCTACTCATACCCAACCTTTATCTCAACCAACCCCTATACCACCAGTCCTAGCTTTATTGGGACTTATTGTATTCCGTCCGTACAATGTGTACACAATTTTATTGATTTTAAAAATAAACATTAAAGGTACATGTATCATTAATGAATATATAGTCTACGGATTGTCTGTACATGAAATTGTGTTGTGTGTGTGTCATACAATATGAGACATGCATGGGGTAGGGGCGGGGTTGGAGACGTAATAAGCCTCCAGTGACTAAAAATTAAACAGATTTTATGGCAAAGATTGAACAATTGTATGTATTCGTTAGGGCATAGATTAAAGGATTATGCGTTGTTTAAGGCATAGACTGAATAATTGTCTTTTTTTCCCGGGTAAATATTGAAGAATCGTATGTATTGTTCAGGTTAAAGATTGAGGAATTGTAAGTGTCGTTCAGGGTAAAGCTTGAAGAAACGTTTTCATTATTAAGCCAAATACTGAATAACACGTTTGCGGAAATCGTCCGCAAAATTGTCATGCATGTCAATGACCTCTCTCCCCACGTAAAGAGCAGTTATAGTATATCCCGCTCTCCCATACACACACCTAATCCTTAGCCCATCCATTACTCATATAAACCAATGTTGCTGTGGTATTTAGTTATAATTATGTTCTTTGTCTTACCACGCAACGATAATTAAATATTATGTACCAACCGGACTCAAACCTCACAATTTTACATCTAGATGATATACAAAATACCATGTAGGTAAAGCCCAACGTTAAATTGTTTTAAATATATACAAAATTGTACACTGCCTGGTTGGTTAAAAGGCTTGAGAGTCCCACTGTTTACATTCCTCAAGGCCGAAAGGTGGTGACTACATGTTACAATTTTAGAAATAGTTTTTTGAAGTAATGCAGAAATTAGATCTGACTCATTGGCGTAATGGTGTGCGAACGCAACCCCCAGTTTCAGCGAATTCTGTTTTTGATCATTTGTTTTGGCCGTAGCATGGTCTTGGCATTCGGCATCACGTTAGTTGAGTATTTAAACAAATATCAATTCTGACAACGCCGCCAGACCAAACTGCAATGTGCTTCATTGTTTTGCGTCGATGTTTGACAAAGATGATGCAGGTAACATGCTTTGATAAAAACATCAAGTGCAAATGAAATAGAATTTTGGTTACTGATTCGGCAGAAAATGGCAGGTAGAACAGATACTGCAAGTAAAAAATGGGTATACGTTACACTAAAATGATAAGTACATAGGTATAATCTACTCTGGCCAGCTTTTGTTTTCTTCATTAAAAAATAACTTACCGGTTTTGAGTTCTCTGAAAAGCTTTTCCGATTTTTTCCGGAACCATGGCACCAGTGTCTGTATCTCAAAATCCTGTCTTTGATCAACTGGTTTGGAAATCACAGAAATCACCATGTCATACATGTTCGTCATTTTGATTGATACGCACACACACACACCACAGCGCACACACAAAATCTATCTCAGCTCCAACAACGGACGCGCTAAGGCGCGTGTGGTCGATAAAACACCCTTCGTATACCGAGCTGGGGTTTTCTCAGACCTCATTGAAGTCTCACTTTAATACGTGTTGCCAGAGCACAGGCAAACTGTTTATATTAGAAAACTCGCGAAGATCTATCTGTACGCTGTATCGGGTCTTTTATACCCTGGATACCGACCGGGTGTCATTTTGGAGAGCACTTTTCATTCTCTATTCTGACGTACATAATACGACTTTCTATTGCAGAAACGGGGTCAAAAGCGACGTGAGAAACGCGTTTGCCTGTGTGTATATCATTTAGTCGTCCCGAGAAGGCCTTGCCCCCTTCACGTATTCTTATTACCTGCAAGACAACGCAAGTGGTTGTCATTCCAGATTACAAACACATCACTTCATATCCATCGAACATGCTTGGCTCAAGGGGTAACTT
Source organism: Melanodrymia brightae (assembly GCA_032273805.1). NCBI lineage: Eukaryota > Metazoa > Mollusca > Gastropoda > Neomphalida > Peltospiridae > Melanodrymia > Melanodrymia brightae. Next base: position 4,546 of record JAUTCZ010056173.1, on the reverse strand, counting down.
TAATAGGAGAGTAAATTGAAAATATTTTATCGCTTGACCGTATAGCCGTGCCTCACGACTGTGTTGAGAAGAGATATTTTACGGTCAGCACGTAGCCATATGGGGCTTTGATACTGGGTGATCATTCGTATAATCTTTCGAGTTTGGTGGACAACTCATGCCAATTAAAACCACATTTTACAAATGTATACATTCAATAATATTGTTAGAACTCGCCTTCGATTTGTACAAATCGTGATAGTTACGCGGAAGATTTTTTCTTAAACTTCTTGTCTTCCTTACAGTAAATGAAAGCTCTTATGTGCACACATTCAATTTTAATGGGATTCGAATCTACGGCACTTCTTGCTTTAAACCCATTTTAGATGCCCATTTTCACATACGTGCAGGCACCCCACATGCCTCCAAATCTACCTAGACTGGATTCACCCACCTCACCATCCCCTGCCCTCCACACTGTAGAATAATGGTTGCTCCAATATAAACGCAAGTTTATGCACTAATGAAATAAATATGAATTTGTCCTAGTGCATTTATATATTCTGTGGCACATCAAATAGCACGATTTTATATCAACATAGACAGTTTATAAATGTTTGTCAATTTTAATAATCCACAAACAATTTACATCTCATAATACATTTTTTTAGAAACCTTAGTTGGTCCTCTAACTACGTTTGCTAATAAACAGATGGAGTATTCATTGTATCCCGTATTGATTCGAACCCATGCGAAGGCAACCTCGGCTGTCAACATTTTTTTAAAGTTTTTTTGTGCTTTAAACCAGATAGACTATAAATATGACAAACAATACATGTAGAGTATTAATTACCTTTCAAACCCTGCGAATACTAGACTCGTAGTGGATCATGTGTGCTCGTTTTTTCTCCTCTTTTTTTGGTGACTGAATTTAACATGAATGCCAAAATTAAAACTATAAGTAGGGCCTATATAGGCAAACAACAGTAGTAAGTTTGCATGTACCTTCCTGTATTATGATTTGACTAAATTTGAGTTATTGGTATGTAACTTAAGCTGGATCGTTGGTGCTATTTTAATTTTAATTAACAACCAAGTGTTCCTTTGAACATCCGATTCTTTACAAATTATTAGGGGTTTTTTCGTTTCATATACGAAGATCTTGTTAAATTTGTATGTCGCAAATGCTGTAAAACAGTAATATTTACGACAGTACATTTTCGTGATCTCGAAACAGCAAATATTTCGTGACATGTATTGGTCGCTGCAAAAACGCTAGTGCTATCTTTTAAATGGATTTAATTGCTAGTAAACATTCGCGTGATTGTAATTTTTGCGGTATATAATTACAAACGTGAAACCCGCGAATAATACCCGTTTTACTGCAGGTTACACATTTGGCTTTCTCTAAATTTAAGGTCGATAATATTTTATGATTGATATTTGTGACAGGAACCGGAACTAAGAGCACAGAGAGATACCGTAGAGAAGGTTAGAGGTAGGGTTGGGATTGACCTAAATGTAATAACAAAATTAAAAAAACTCTCTATTGGTAGTCAATGTTCAGCTTTTTGTGAACAACAGTCACACCTGTCCTTCTAATAACGAAATGATGTAGCTTGTCATGTTCAGAACGTGTATTAGTTTTATCTGCGATTGTAAATATAATAATTATTATAATCGGTAATTTCAGCATAGCGGTTAAAAATGGAATTGACAGTTCTTTTGCAATTTTGCGGGAAATATAAAATCGACATTTGGAGGGGAGGCCTGGGGTAAAGCGCACACCAACCGCTAAACCCCTCTCTTCCACCACTTTCCCCACTCCACTTCTCAGCGTACGCTTTGTCCACAATATATCTAGAAGAAAATTTATTGCTATAAAAGTGATGTCTTTCGTTTCGCGAACGATGTGCAGCATAATTTCGGAGACCTTTATTATAATACACTAATTTAAACATTCCATCTTCAGCATCGATCTCAATCACAACTTCTCCGCTATTTCCATCCCAGAAACTATAGAAACGAATTCCGAAGTAGCCTTGATGACGTCATAATCAAATAACGTCACAATAGCCCAAGGACGAAATTCATGGCGGTAAAGATGTTTGTTTCAGCGATCGTTTGAAGTACGTGCTCAAGTTTTTCGTTATAAATGAGACTTGGTACGGTAAGAATTTGATATATTATTATCATTATAATTAACATTAAACAATTAAAACCACAATGCTACGAATGTCACCGTGCTTGCACAGATAATGCTATCTGTAACATATGTTTTGCTTATTTATATTAAAATTAATAAAGGAAGAGTCCCGACTTTTAAGACGAGTGCCACCGAACTTTCGCATCTAGCAGTAGGTTATTACAAAATACTTCAAACGAACTACGAAAACACCTCCTCTGTGAATTTTAACCTCGGATATTGTGGCATTATATATAATTATGCCTGCCACGTCATCGCCGGTGACGTCAATGGAGAAGAACACAGTCAAGATATGTAGCCACACTAACGATAACAGGTAGGATTGATTTTATTCATACTTATTTTATCACTCATGATTTGATATATACAGATAGCGTTTGTTCATGTTTGTATACTTCAGGAATTTTTTCAGCTATGTCATACCGCAATGACTTTGCAAAATGTAGACTAAACAGTTCTCTCTCTAAAGTCACTTTTCATATTTCAGATTTATGTTTTTATTAGTATATTTAGTATTATTTGAAAAGAAAATAGCTCAATACTGTGCGTACAAAATGTATGCAGTGGATTTTCGTGACGAATCCCCTTTAAATATAGACCATGGCTCCCAGGGGAGTATGACCTCGGACCCCCTAGCAAATTCGGGCTAATTCGTGGCCCTCAACATCGCTAGTCCGCCTCCCCAGTGTTACAATCGTTCCGCCGGCCCTGCAGATACTACTCCATACATAATCCTTTCTCGCTTGCAATAAATTGTTAATTCAAGCGACTAGGTTGTCTGTTCTGAACAGAAGGAAGGTTATTAACCTGCGCCCACGAACCATTCTTATTCCCATTCTCAGATTGCTTTCTCGCACATCTAGAAGTTGTCGCCATTACCCTACTGATTGAATCAGAAACCACTTCCGAGTGTGTCCTATAAAACAGCAAAATGCGTTCACAATACACCGGTACTTCCACTTACACCGGTCGTGGTATGTACTGACCAGTCTGTGGGAAAGTGTATATAAAGGATCCCTTGCTACTTATCAAATAGGAGTAGCGGGTTTCCTCTATCATACTAACACTAACTTCTGTCCTGGACAGGCAGTCAAGGTAGCTGGACAGCGTGACCATGACAGACGTGCTTGAAACTTATAAGCATGTAAATAAGTTATAACTAACTAACTACAATAACTACCGGTCTCCGTTGCGCAATAGTTAACGCATCAGGGTTAAGACTGGTAGGTAGTGAGTTCCAATACAGCTCGAGGCGATGGGATTTAATCGCAGTACAGGCTCCAACCCAGAGCGAGAGCTCCGCAAAACTCAATGGGTAGACCCGTGTACTTCCACTTACACCGACCAATGTCCACAAATGGTTTAACTAAGGCCATGGTATGTACAGTCTTGTCTATGGGGAAAGTGTATATAAAATATCCCTTGCTGTTTATTAATAAACAGTGGCTTTCTTCTCTCATGCTAACACTAACTTCTGTCCTGGAACAGACGTGCTTGAACCTTAATTGCACAATTATAACCACGTAAATAAGTTATAACTAACTTCCCAAAATAGTTATCGAACCATATACACATTATTTTTAAATTGGCTAATTTGTCATCACAGCTTTGGAAATAACTTATATCCTTTCGACCATGTCTTGTACAAAGACTGGGTGACGATATCAGATTTGTCGTTTAGATTGATCTATATACACTTCTCCTTTAAACCATAAAGGTTAAATACTCATGAAATATGCTTGTGGAGAACCCAACACAAGCGAACCAATCTCTTCACAATGGCCGTTATTTTCAGACAACAGGAATAAAGAAATATTTACCTACCAGTTATAACAAGATCAAAATCAACATCTAAATGTTGGTATAGCTGGTACACCGTCTTTTAATCTGTACACGGTGACAGAATGGGATGGATTATAGCTCATCTGTTCACGAGTAGTCCTACCAAACATATTGAAAAGCAAACATGATCCAGTGGCTTTAGCACATCATCTTCATGGTTGCTAATGTTTGCTCACTTACTGCGTATAGTGTACTACTTTCCAACTTACTGTTGTCTACTGAATTTATACACTATACGGTACTCTATATTACATGTATAATGGGAGATATTCTTGACTTCCTAATAATAGATATAGAGTGGCCTCCCCTTTAGGACCGATAGAGGGCTACAAAGTATTGTAGGTCAGGTAGCGAATTTGTATAGTGAATTACAGTATCGGGGATCGGAAGGCGATTTAAAGACTGATTAACTATGAATTATGGAAGTTGGAAGTTAAGCGATCTGAAGGCAGAGTTGAAAAATAGAGGTGCCAGGCTATCTCAGCGAAAAATGGGACACAAGAACACGATGGCATCGTT
>JAUTCZ010056162.1:0-10376 GCA_032273805.1 Melanodrymia brightae | reverse complement strand
TGTCTGTCTGTCTGTCTGTCTGTCTGTCTGTCTGTCTGTCTGTCTGTCTGTCTCTCTCTCTCTCTCTCTCTCTCTCTTTCTCTTAATAATATTATATTAATTTATTAATTTCTCTTTGTTTCAGCCAAACATGAAGCAAGTGAGCTGAAATTACCATCTGAGTTGTATTACTATTCCGGCAACTGTAATGATCCTGATACACTGACGGAAATCAAAACAAAGTTTGTTAAAGTGATGAATGGCAGTGGGTTATGGCCTGACGGCTGTCCTTGCACTGTGGAAGATGTAGATGTCATCTGTGGCGTAGTTCGGAGGAAACGAAATATCAATGCACATGAAGTAATATCATTATTATTATTATTATTATTATTATTATTATTATTATTATTATTATATATGTACATTGTATGTGAAGATCTATAAACATACAATCCAATGTGTAAATAGTTTTTACATCGTGACAAACTAATAATATGTTCAAAAACCGATGTTGTAATAGATGGAGATTATTATCTCGACTGTATGTGAAATACTTAAATTCTTGAATATTTTAACCCTTATACCCCGTGTAGGCGGAGTCGAACCTATATAAACTGTTTGAAATGAACAGTTCTCATCACTCAGTGAAACTAAAATTATTTTAACAATAACGTACTTCATTGAAAGCTTTGAGTAATCTTTTTTTTTTCATTGATAATTTTCATTTATTTGTTGCCTGATGCTAAGCGAACACCGGCCCGACGAGACGGTCTAGACCGTCTTTTCGGCCCGGTGTGCGCTAGCAGCCGACGAAATAGTCGGCGCTAATTCCCTGTTTCAGCCGATTCAGCTCAATAAAAATTCGATTTTATACACAAGAGAATAGATATATAATTATTACAAAATGTCAACATCTGGAAACATTACAATATACATGTAGGCCTACTGTATAAGAGAACTCTTATAATAATACAGGCCATCTATACACAGGGAGTAAATATCTCAAAATACTATATAGGGGAAATATAATAGTACTGGCCATCTATACACAGAGAGTAAATATCTCAATATACTATATAGGGGAAATAATTACAATGTATAATAGTACAGGCCAACTATACACAGGGAGTAAATATCTCAATTATACTATATAGGGGAAATATGATAATACAGGCCAACTATACACATGTAAAAGGAACGCAAGTCCGGCCGGAATGCAAGTCCGGTTATAACACATAAAAATGGATTAAATAATAAACTAAATCTTTACGGAATGAAACAAATAGTCTGATCCATAAAATAAGATAATACATGTACTTACAAGTCCTAGAGTTAATGTAAGAAAAAGCGCAATAAAACTACGTGTAATATAAAAGTCTGGTTTGGACTAGGATTCCTACAGCATTTACATTGTGTCGGTACGGACTTCTATTCTTATTACACTGGCCTTGCGTTCAATAGCGCGGGCGTTCTGCTACCGACACAAACAGTTTTGATACCGATGTTTGCATCTAATATAAAGGAATGTGATATGATAATACATGATCGGTATCAGTCAAATTGTTGGTGTCGGTAGCAAAACGCTCGCGCTATTGAACGCAAGGAAGATAAAACCTATCAAGGAAACTGGCTCGTGTAGAACCAGATTTAGACTTTGAAAACGGTAATTATATTCCGTGTAAGACCGGTCAAAACACAGTGTGTTACCGGGTTAGTGCGGATGACATACCGAGTTATCAGATTTTCTTAACAAGTAAGAAAATATTATCTGTCATTCCAGACGTCAATATACTTCACACTAATGAAAGTGGCTTTGGTTGTTTGAAATGCAAATACATGCAACGATTAAGCGTCTGAGAGTTGTCTGAATTATTGATTAAATAACGATGTTCGTTTTCTGGACGGCGCTGGCCAGTGGTCTACGTAGGTGGGAAATAGTTATTGGATAAACAGTTGTGTTAAAACAATCACCGAAGAAACATTTCCACTCCACATTTCTCCATTTTGTAGGAGATGTAGCTCAGCGCAAAACGTTCCGCCTGTAGTGCGTGAGGTTCAGAGATCGATCATCCTCAGTTGATTAGTTGTGTTATTTCTTGTGCAAACAGCGATCTTTCATTGCTGCTATCCTGTCTATGGGAAATGGCACATAAAAGATCTCTTGCTGCTAATTGCTCAGAGTAGCCTATGTGGTGGTAGCGGATTTTTTTAGACCATGTATCGAACTAACTGTGTTTGACATCCAATAGTCGAAGATGTTTAATCAATATCCTCCATTGGTGTCGTTAAACAAACCAACTTTATGTTTATCCCTTTTGAATAAATAGCCGGCGTTTTGTGAAATCACTGCTCAAAATCTGATAAAAGAACCACAATACGTCGTAGATCTCTGCAAATCTTCGGATACAGCTTGTAAACACGAAATGAAGTGTAATACCACTTTAGCATTCAAGAATCTGCAAATCTTTAATCGACTCTATTAGCATGAAATCTAACTTATTGCATTTTAGCAAGCCATTCTCGTAACTGATCCCGGGGTGATCAGTTCTGGCATCAACAGTCTCTTCAAAGGTGTTACGCCGTTAGTCGGCCGTTTGATTACGCTGTTCTCGCGAGATTACTGCAGATCGATCAGTGATTGGATGAAATGACAACCGCTGTCTTTTCAAAATGGTGGATTTACAAGTCGTTTGCTATTATCTGTAAAGTCAGACGCCGATAGTGGTTTTAATTTCCCATGGGTGACAAGTACTTTCTGTTTCCAATCAAACTTAGGGGCATATTTCGAAGACCATATTGAAGATTTCACACTTGATTTTACAATTTGAAAGCAATAGTTCTTCATCTGTCAATTTGTTTAAAAACGTAACTTTCTTCCACTTTGCGAAACCAGTCGTAAAGCGCTTGCCTATTTAAACAGTTTGCCCTCTGGAGTATTAATAAACCCAGACGAAATGAGAGGCAGTTCTTTTAACTCTCGGTAGACATCGGATTTTCAAACCAGCAGAATTCCTTTATTGGGCTCTTTGTGTCTCCGCGAGCGTATGACTTCTTTATTAACTACTGAAAACCCAAAAAGGCAATGAATCTTCCTTTCAATGGAATTTATCAAGCAAACGTTTTCCCTTGACGGCGTTAATTCATTTATTTGAATGCTTAGACTGAAAGGTTTTATTTCCGCAATTGTTTTTCTATCGTATATATTTAAGGAATTGTACTGATTAGCAGTTGTAGTATTGAACACATTCAGTGTTTGGGTAATTCATTGTTACATTTCATTACCCGGGTTTACCTTTGTTTGGTTTGTGTTTCCAACTTCTATTTAATGCTACTATTCTTTAAGCGTTTTTGCAATAAAAACGGTTGAGTTCAACTTTTATAATAGACAATTGCCATGCTATATCGACCAATATTCCATCTTCTTCAGCATATGGTCCCTACATATCACAACGTCTGATATACTTTAGTAGAACATGTTCATTAAATTCCGATTTTATGCAACGACATGACCTTTTGGCTCAGAAGATATTTCATCAGTTTCAATAGGAGACACCTAGAGAGGCTATTTCACTGATAAAGATAATGTCTGATGAATTACCCTACTTTGTTATTATACTCCCGGTGTCATCGTTTCAATGAAAACAACAGACAGCAACAAAACGATGGGAGTGTGTGGTAGAATGCGTTGGGTGTATAATACATCTTTCGAATTCTCCTGCTATTGTCACTGTGTATCGCGACAATATCTGAAAACGCCTTCGACACTGTTTTCTCTGCTATTGCGTGTGACAATACCTACAACGTGCAGTATCGGTCAACACTAACTAGAGTTGATTATTGAAGACGCGAGTGTCTTCTTCACACACGGCATCATTTACATCTAATTGTTATCATATCCACTCAAATTAAATGGAGAAATGTAATGTCTAGTCTCTTGGGGGTGTTGTCGATTCGGGTTAATCTGTACGACTCGCCACATCCATACCTACGTGTTAGCTCGTTCTAAATATAGAAATAACCGGAACCGCCCATGGAAGCCGTTCCCGACAAAATAATTACCTGCGAGGTAATGAAAAGACGACTATTTTAAAAGTATTACTTTTGGTTCGTCTGTAAGACTATTTTAAAAGTATCACTTTTAGTTCGTCTGTACGGTAATTGTTTATCAGAATCTTCTCCTGTTTCGTCTACTACCTCTTCTTGAAATAATCTAAATACACATGTAGTTATATTGTCAGTTTGATTTAATCTAGACGACAAAACATTGACATGGCCAAATGCATATCTCTGTATAAGGCAGAGTCGAAGGGACAATATTACTTCCGTCAATATAATATAATAGGCGGTGGAATTGGTCAACAAACTATATCGCTCATACTGAGACCTCCCCCATAATAGATAATATGCTGAGGTTGACCGTCTCCGTGAATTCAGTCATCTGTACCAGGTTTAATTCCATAATGTATATTTGAATCCTTGTATCTGTAATATAATTGCTTTAACTTCCTGTTAGTGTGTGTGGCATTCCGCTTCCTGTATTAGTATAGTACATGTACATACTATGGTATAGAGCAAACATTGTATGACATAATAGAGGAATTAACTCATTTATAATACAAATCGCTTTTATTAGATTGTATTGCAACCAATTAGGATAATTGAGCATTAAGTCAAATATGGCAACAATGCAATAACCCCAGTAATCCAGAGGACAAAACTGGTATTGTGTTAAAAACCGTCTTTGTACAAGACAAACAGTGTTAATACCAGGGGCCGGTTTAATGAATGTTGCTTAACGCACTGATAGCGTAACATCCTAACGATTGCGCTGCCACAGTCATGTGTATCGATACAAGTTATAGCTACGACGTTTTGCGGCTACGATACTTGAATTGACCGCTGTGACCGCTTTAGTGTCCTCAAATATTATTATTTACGTAATTGTAGGGTCATATCATAGCTAAGGCAGTCGCAAGTGACCTTATAACCTCTCCATTAAAACCCTCCCCCAGGTGTTTATTAATGTTATTTTATGTTATTCCTTGACACTTACCATGTACACATAATTTTGTTGCCTTGTTCTTTGTTTTAACTAAAATAAAGTCCTGGTTTATACCTTGGTGATGCTTCATGCCGTGAAGTGTCCAGAGAAAATACATACCATTAAAATAATAGAACGAGGGCTTTCAGCAGTCATCGAATTTTCTTAACTTAACATCAGCATAAAATGCTTGCAAGTAGATCAGACATATTTCTCGAAGTAAAAGAAAGATTAATTGTTGGGAAATTGAATCACACCTTGTATCGTTGGGTTTTGTATAGAGATTCAAAGGTCTAAACTAGTAACATAGCGAACAGCATATTTGAGTGTTGAAGGACCGAGATAAATTCAAGATAAAGTTGAGATGGCATGCGTTTCCAATCAGCTAAAGCAGTAATGATACCATCTGTTGGAATCGCTATATAGATATTAGTGTATGAACACGATTTTCTACTTCGTCCGTTTCATTCATTTCTATCTCTGTAAACCGACGGAAGGTAACCTGTTATCGTGGTATTATGGAATGATATGAGATCATCAATATAACGGAAAGTGGTGTTTCACTAAATATAAATAACTTCAGTTCCATTTAGACTGATTAGTTAGAGATTCGAATTCGTATCAATAAAGTAACTGTACGTACATGTAGATATAGTCCCAAAGCGGATACCAGTTTTCTGTTTATATATGTCCCATCGCAAGTTTTACGTAAATAATCAGCGAAGTAGCAATATTAATGTTCACAGAGATGCTTCTAAATGCAAAATCATTTCTTGACCACCGCCGAATTTTCATCGTCCGTTTTAACACTAACAATAAGACTACACACACACATAAGGTTTATTTCTGTTTCACCAAGCCAAACCATTCCGTGGGGAAATATCCTGAAAGGACTTATAGTCAGTTTATGATTTCCCACTGTATTGCACTTCCCATAGGGTGGAAAGTTACCAACTTGTCCGTGTAAATCTATTACTTATGGTCAAGAAAATCGAAACTAGATTATCATTAACAGCTATAAAGGGAAGCAAAGGCCCTTTGTGTGAATCTAATCACCTACCAAAGTGATAGGTTCTGTTTTAGGTTTAGTCATAATTATGTAAAAATGTGATAAAACACGGCGAGTAACTACTGAATCGGTGTTACACTTTAGTAGAGCAGTGATAACGAGATAAAGTATGTTTGTTTAACAACATTACTGGAGCACATTGATTAATAATTAGCTATTGGATGCCAAATCTAAACGACAAAACTATTACAGCCGCTGGTTTGAGTTTAAAGACCCTCAATCACCAGGTGTTGGCGCCTAACGTTTCCGCTCTGCTGTATCTCCAGACAATATCAGTGTCCTTAGAAGTGTTCTAACTATTTAGATGTTTGTTTTTGACGATCGATTTGTACATTGTAGTCCTAGCAATTTTACGTAATATAATGACATTTTAACATGTCTGTTAATGTCTATAAACATACAATAAATGTATGCCATTATGAAGGTCAACAAGCACAGTATTTTCTCTTCTGTTTATACGCTATGTGCCAAAATGGTTAGTGATTATTTTAGAAGCGTTTTTAGTACCTTAGTATGGGCATTGGACTTTTACCTGCAACCATTTAACAGGTTACAAATTATTTTAGACCAAGTGAACATTAAGCTACTATAACAATTTAAATGTCTAGCAACAAGATGTTAATTTTTACCAGCAGAATGCTCTGTTAGCCAGAAACGGTGGCATCTGTCTTAAAACCCTAGAGTGGGTCTTTAATTTCAAGTTGTTTAAAGCCTCTATTACCAGGAACTTGTTACAATGCACGCGCTATTAGTGTACCCCTCTTAGGAGTGAATCACCGTCTTTGGCGTAGTCAAATACGTATCTCTCACAGGAGAGTCGAGATGACACATTCACGAATCATATAGCCAAAACACTTTCGACGCTCAGCGTGAATTAATGTAACTATGAGTAACTAGACTCCTTTCCTAGAACATTGAACTGTACGTCTATTTTAGACTGTTAGTGGTGTACAACCTCAAGTAAGTTAACTAGGGGTAACAGAAACACTATTAGTAGACCCCCAGTCCTCGAACATTGAACTCTAGCTTGATTTTAGAACTGTTAGTGGTGTACAACTTCATGTAATTTAACTAGAAGTAACGGAAACACTGAACTGATTTCATACTCGTTATGTAGATAACCACATGGTTCCACGCAGAAGCCTTTTGGGGGTAATGTCCATTCAACTTTAAATTACTCTCATCTGTGTTAGAGTCGAGCTTAACAGAAAAGAGAATTGTACATTAAAGATTGTTCGTTATTTCAATTCAAACCGCTAAACCAATCCAAGAGCAGGACATTAGCCTCGATTTCCAGTCAGCATAGTGAACAGGAAGTCTCTATCTTATCATATATAAATGAGGTCGAACAGGAAGTCGGACATCTGCGTTTGTGCGGACCAAACAGTTGTGCGGAATATTGGGTTACACGGAAACCTAACAAGGCAACTAATTTAATCTCAGAAAGTCTACACATAAGTGAAGCCCTCGTTTTGTCGATTTATAGACAGTTAACGGTGGATATAGTGCATTAGGTTGCTGGCGACAGTTGTCCGTTGAAATTAAAATGACGTTTTTGGAAACGTGCCATGGGCAGTTCAAATTGTCACCTATTTTCTTAAAATAAAGAAGTTTCCATACGTTAATTGTTCCTGTGAAAATAAAATCAAGGTCAGATCATATCCATAATTGATACTTATATGGAATATTTTGTTATTTTATCTGTCAATTCCAATTTCTACACCAAAATTATTTTTAAGGTACATTTTAGGCAGTTCTGAGCACAATAGAAACTATTTCAAGCAGATGTCGCGAGAAATGACGTAAAAGTTATATACTAACAGAAATATTAAAATTCCACATTTAAAAACAAAGTCTCTATCAGTACATAAGAGTATGTTTCAACAATGGGTCTCTGATAAAGATTCCCATTTGCAACAGAAGAAACGTGAGTATTAACATTGAACCACATGACTGACACAAATTTGGCATTCATGATAAAAATTCGGTTATTATTTTGACAAGGAGGTTTATGGATGTCAGTTTCCTTTTAAAACACACTGTATCCCAACCAACCTGATCTCACTGAGACTACTACTATGTAAGCTACCCCTGTTTCATGTGGATGACTACAGTTGCGGTGAGGATTTACTTCCGGTAGCTAAGACCGATAACACGGTAGGCTAAGTCGCGTCAGGTGCAGTTTATTACTTATTTCTGGTATCTGTGATAATCTTACAATAACCATACTCTTCACAAATGGTAAACATAGACTATTAACACTAATCAGGATTGTCGAATATGTATTCTAAGAACAAGTTAACAGTCGACGAAAGCTCGAATAGCACGTTATTTATATCGTTTGAGCCAGGTCTATCAAAGTGTTTGAGACATCACTTAGATAGTCGTTTAGAATGAAAATAGTCCATATATTTGTTTTTCAATATAATCTCCTCTAGCTTCAATACACTTGTTCCAACAATGCTTCAGCTTTGTTATTCCCTCTTTGTATTCCTCTTGTTTCCCAAAAAGGCATCGACGGCATCAATAACCTCATCGTCACTGGCTAAAACACGTCCACGTAGGTGTTCTGTGGTTAGAAAAGAGATAAAAGGATGGTGGCCCTTATCAGGAGAGTAAGATGCACGTGTGAGGTGCACGTGTGAGGTGCACAGGCGCATTGTCTTGAAGCAGAAGGATCCCTGCTCGGAGCTTTTCTCGGCGTTTGGTCTTGATAGCCTCTCGTAACTTACGTACATGTAATTGACTGGCATAATATTATCCATTGATATAGTATGACCTCACTGCAGATAGTCAATCATGATTACAACCCGTTACTGTTCCAGACAACATAACCAACTGCGTACTCTGAAGTGTTGGCTCTGGATCAAAATTATGCACCCAAGTTTCATCCTGGGAAGTGTGTAATATTTTGCTTATAACGTGTCAAAATCTCTCCCTAACACATTCTGCACAGCTTTTGGTCTGGCGTTAACATTTTGGGTACCCATCTTGCTGAAAGCTTTCTCGTGTGGCGTGTATCAGTTAAGACTGACTGTACTGAACCAAAATTGATACCAATTAGAGTTTGCAATTATGCTTAAATATTTACTCATCCATTAGCCAACCTCAATTTGAGTTTCAGTTGTTATATCTTTTGGGCGACTTGACCTTGAGTATTTTTATAATACACTGATTTTAAAACGTGAGATGTAATGTTTTATGTGGTGCGTTGTATGACAATCCCATTCACCGCGGATAACAATGCGACGATGCGACATCGGGATCTTTCACCTACTGACAAAGTGCAATCTATTTCCATTCAGTGTTAGCGACTATATCATTACTCCATTTCTAACTTGACGGCTTTCTGTTACATCTCGAGGTTCAGGGAAACTTATATATTTCCCTAGGGAGGTTATGGAACACAATAATATCCTCTATATTTTCCCATATGGCTAATAAATGCAAACCTCTAATGCAAAGATTTCATCAACCATAACCATGTAAGCATGTCTCGTGCGAGTTATACAATTATATCAATTGTCTATATCCAATGCGTTTCTAGTAGCTTAATATGTTTTATTATACCTGGACTTCGTCTTTTTATGTTCTGTATGGTTTTTTTAATATCAGAATTTTTTCTCATTTTCGTGTTTTTATATCTGGACTTTGTCTATTTATATCTGGACTTTGTCTATTTATCTCCTGTATTTTTTTTATATATCTGAATTTGGTCTAAATTTCTTCTATTATTTATATCTGGACTTTGTTTAAATATATCTTGTATGTCTTGACTTTGTCTAAATACCTTCAGTAAGTTGCTTATATCTGCATTTGTCTAAATATCTGCTGAGTCTTTGGCTCATACAGATAATTATATACATACATGTGTACCATTTTGAACATTGTAATGCTTTTGTAGCTTTGATTTCCTCATCATTGAATCAGCATGTGTTATTAGTCAGTTGGGAATTAATGTTGCTCTAGCCGTCTACGTGTGTTCTGTGAGCACCTCATTTGATTGAAAATTAACTGAAGAATTGTCAATTATCCGGGAGTCGTCTGCTTGTAAATTGTGCGTCACTACAAGTTGGTTCATTGCTCTTCAAAGTTGCTTGATTGAATATCTTCCACGTATAATTAGCCAGATATATGGTATTTTATACGTGACACATCAAGGTGCATAATTCGCCAGAGTATGTACATACTGCCCTGCTATGGCAAAAGAAAGTAAGTGACGTCATCAATATTTCGAGTTATCAATGAAAACGTTGTATTCATTTAGTACTATTTGCACACAAATGC
>JAUTCZ010056161.1:0-18859 GCA_032273805.1 Melanodrymia brightae | reverse complement strand
TAATACCACTTATACCGACCAGTGTCCACAACTGGTTTAACAAAGGCCGTGGTATGTGCTAACCTGTCTGTGGGGAAAGTGCACAATGAAAGATCCCTTGCTACTTACCAATTTGGAGTAGCGGGTTTCCTCTCTAATACTAACACTAACTTCTGTCGTGGACAGGCAGTCGAGGCAGCTGGACTGCGTGACCATGACAGACGTGCTTAAAACTTAATTGGATATATGCACGTAAATAAGTTATAACTAACTAACTAACTAGTCCAGACAGCTTTTGAAGTAAAAATCGTGGACAGGCAGTCGAGGCAGCTGGACTGCGTGACCATGACAGACGTGCTTAAACCTGAATTGGATATATGCACGTAAATAAGTTATAACTAACTAACTAGTCCAGACAGATTTTGAAGAAAAAATCGTGGACAGGCAGTCGAGGCAGCTGGACTGTGTGACCATGACAGACGTGCTTAAACCTTAATTGGATATATGCACGTAAATAAGTTATAACTAACTAACTAACTAGTCCAGACAGATTTTGAAGAAAAAATCGTGGACAGGCAGTCGAGGCAGCTGGACTGCGTAACCATGACAGGCGTGCTTGAACCTTAATTGGATATAAGCACGTAAATAAGTTATAACTTAAATACCTGTCAAAGTCATACACTAAGCATAATCATACAATGTACAAGGAGAGAATTACAATCGGACGTCGCCGACTTAAAGTGATCTTTTTTTAAACATATTACGGGTTTGAGGAAGGCGACTGTAGCCTATTTTAAAATTGATCACTGTTTGTTGTGTCAAGGGTCACCAAAGAGGATAGAATACAAACAGTGAGACGCGACGACGATTGCAATACAATAGGATTGAAATGTTTATAGTTATTCAAAAACCAATCCAGACGGCGCAAAGGTACGCCATTTAGAAGTAACACCCAAACAGCAAATATGGAGTGGTCGACGCTGCTTCTTTTTTCCCCATGTTTGTTCGACGACGTGACTGTTCACGTGCAGGGGTCTTTGCCATAGACATTCTCACACTGGAATTGAACACCCAGTTGCAAAGTTCCCGGAAAAATTGTGGCAACATTCCTTGGACTGACTTCTGAAGCAGCATCATCTATTTCCAATAGTATTTAAAATAACGGGCTCTCTTAGAGGTCAAGGTACAGTTAGGAACTTCGCAACAAGCTGTTAAATAAGCTTAATCGTTTTTAAAAGAATTTTGTTTTCTGTATTTGTGGATGGAGGTGAAAATCTTCGAGTTACATTTCTATTTGAGAAACACCGGCAAACAAATGATGCAATACATATAGCAGTGAGAAATGCCGTATATTGATGTATCACGGTCCTTTAAAAACTTACATTAAAATTTTATTTTTAAAAGAAATTCAGCATGCGCCTAATATTATAGCCTATTATTGTAACATGACTCCATTTTTCTTCTTTAAACTAATTATCTTAAAGAGAATCGCTCAACATTTTGGCGTGAAAAGCGCGATCACGTGACAACGAAGTGAAGCGAGTTGTACGCATAAACAGAAAACACTGTACTTGTTTATCTACATTATTGCATACATTTATTTTATTACTAGTATAAACATGAATAGAAATAGAAGTTATTATATTACGTAAAATAGCCTGTTTACATCGTACGAGTAATAGCACAAAACACACAACCAAATAGTTATAACACTTCTAAGGTCAGTGCTATTGTCTGCAGATACAGCAGAGCGTAAACGTCAGGCGCCAAGTTCGGGCCTTTAATTGTATATTAACCAAATAACAACCCATGGAGACAACTGGAATCCACTGTTTCTAGTTAAAGACGGATGCCACGGTTGCGGCATAATACGATCGGCGTTTAATAATGTGTTATGCCATTACTGAGCTAAACCGTTGTTCATAAGTGTGTATACTATCACAGTTTTGTTGCAACTAGCTCTGTATTGTCTAGCACGAACATATGGTTTGATCATTTGGATAACGTTCGGATTGTAAATTTAAACCATTAACGGGACTGAAAAGAGCAAACTTCACAAGGCATAATCGAAGAGACAATCAGGAAAACTTAAATATGGCCCACCAAATGCAGTCAGAGCACTGATGATACCAGGTGTTCGCGAAAGTTGAGCTTATCCTGCTCTACCGGTGGCTCAGGTCGTCAACTTAGCTTTGGCGCATGTGTTTTGTGGAATCCTTCTTACACAACAGCATGCTTCTTTAATAAGTGACATTTTCGGTCAATAGCTAATATGTTTTTGGTATTTCAAAATCACCACAAGATCACCGTAGCGATACAAATAAAAAAGTTTCGCAGACACGTGACCGCCAGTCTTCAGGCTTCATACGATTTGTGAAAATTTGCAATTGAACAGTTTCGCAAACCTTACGCAAAGCCAACTGTCAGTTTTACACCAGAAATGACTTTCATACAGACCATTTCAAATATTTCACGACCATGCGAACACGATGCAGAAGAAATATAGAAAATATTTCCGGTATTGTCATTGTTCCACTGCAAGTGACCAAATACCTCGAACACCAAAACAAATATTCCTCATCTCGCTGTTCATGCCCAGGCAGTACGCAACATTATCCCAGGAAACCATCAACAAACATATCAAAATAGACCAAATTGATTCTCCTTGCACCATTATATATGTGTGTAGTTAGTTACGAAAGAGGTTAAATAGGAAGACGAAGAAAAAAGTGAAAATGCGCATGCCTGCCAAAATGACGTTGATTTTGAACAAGGACCATTTGGCATGGAATTTGGTTAATAGAACTGGCAGACATGGTTGCTTTGTTGTAATCTTCCTTTTCCTTCCTGCGTTTGTTGCCCATTTGGACACTTGACATGTATACATGCACGTACCTGGTACTAGTATATCAAAACAATTGTCCTACATTTAGCTGTGTTGGTTGCCATTGTTCTTTAAACCATGGTTTATTAGTCGTCTAAGAAATTAATATGAATTACAAAGCATGTTTTTTCTTCAAATTACATCTGATATAGGCCCTACTTTCTTTTGCCGTCTGCTTATACATAGAAATGATACGAGTTGTTGATGGAATTTGCTCTGAAACAACTAGTAGTGTTAATATTAATATTACTACTACTACTACTACTACTACTACTACTACTACCACCACCACCACCACCACCAACATTAATACAACTAATATTATTACTATTATGCAGTACCCTGCACTATTTCTACTACTACAACTACTACCATTACTACTACTACCACTACTATTACTACTACTACTACTACTACAATTGCTACGTACATTATCATCATTATTACGACTACTCTCACGCCACTGCTGATGATTCTACTATTAGTAATACGAAATATATTTTTTCCACTAATATTATTTCTGGATATATCAAAATAGAATATAATTATGTAAAGGACTTTTGACAGCATGCACGATGATTCAGTCAAAACAGCAATCAAA
Organism: Melanodrymia brightae; assembly: GCA_032273805.1. Taxonomy (NCBI): domain Eukaryota; kingdom Metazoa; phylum Mollusca; class Gastropoda; order Neomphalida; family Peltospiridae; genus Melanodrymia; species Melanodrymia brightae. The sequence continues at coordinate 15,395 of JAUTCZ010056161.1, read as the reverse complement.
CCAAGTGTTCGCGAAAAGTAAACACATTATGATTTACCATGGTTCTGACGCCAAATGTATCGGCGCGTTAAAATAGTAAAAATGTTCGTACTTTCTAGAAACAATTTTTTCATAACGACATATTTGTAAGATGCAGTTATAAAACTTCTTATTTATTGAATTTTTTATTAACTTAATCGCTAATGCTAAAATTTGCGTAAAATCAAAATACGGTATTAAATAAGGCATATTGGTCAGTGGCGTGTCATATTGTGAAAATAAATGTGAATGTCTACTTGGATGTTGAACGTTTTCAATATATAATTTTGTTTTATGGAATATTTTCCGTTACATACAATTTTACTAATCTAGAATAAGGAAATCACTGAACATGATAAGAGGATAAATAAAAACAATAATTTATCGTACTTTGTAACGCGTATATGGTTTCATCCTCGCAACAATGACCAAATAAAATGTTATCTGTAGTGTACATTCAATAATAAATAGAGTAAAAGTATTCGTGTACTTCAAGAAAATAAAATGTACTGATCGTATACATACATTGAAAGAACTATACGAAGTAGGTGTTAGGATAACGCTAGAAACTTGATGGTGCCAATACCTAAGCTTGCAAGGGCTTGGTTATTCCAGAAAGAACATTCTATTTATTTATCTAAGGGTAGCAACCAGACGATGTCAAGGTGATATATATACGTCTTGTAAAGAAATGACTTAGACTATAGGTGTACGTTCCAGGTTTAAAATCCGCATCTTGGCTAGAGAAAGCAATGCCTATTGAATGCTCATGGAGAAAGCGACACCCTCCGTAAAGCCGTTGTTAGATTTAAACTTACGTTCATGTCCCTCCTCAACGTCTTTGAAGGCTGCGTTTGAAGTTGACTTTCGCCAGATTACTACGCCAAAACCTAATTACCACACCTTGGGCGGTCTGTTGCCGCTTTCTTCTTCTCTTAATCGCAGGATTCGACGGCAAACATCGCAAATCTGAGCTAATTCACTGTGTATGGGTTTAACCATGTTTTTAAAATAAATATCTTTTGGCCGAATTTGAACAGGATTCAGAGAGCAATTGTCTCGCAAATGAGACAATGACAAATGTCAACACGTGACCCGCCCAAAGGCACGTCCAAGTGGCGGTGGAATGCAGCTCATCTCTGTATCTGGCTTCACGAGTTAACTTGTGCATCACAAACACACACAAAGCAGCTCCATTTGATGGGCAGGCTTAACTCATTTATCGTCAGATTTGTGTGCACAATAAATAAGCTGTTTTGTTCGGTTTTGTCGTCGAACCACACCTTAAGACTGGTAGGCACTGGATTCGAATCCCATTCGTGGCATATGGGTTTTTAATGCCAGTACCGTCTCCAAACCAGAGCGAGTGTTCCGCAACGCCCAATGGTTAGGTGTACTTCCACTTATACCGACCAGTGTACACATCTGATTTAACAAAAGCCGTGGTATGTGCTGACCTGTCTATGAACGTGGATATAAAAGATCCCATCGCTATGTAATAGAAGTAGCGGGTGTCCTCTATCACACTAACACCTGTTCTGGACAGTTGAGGCAGCTGGATTGCGTGACCATGGCAACCGTCTTACAACTCTGGAGTGTGCCTTTAATATGGAAGTTGGTCTTTTGTATACAATACTTTGTTACGAAGGGTATTTCGCTACTAGTATATGACGCAAAATGCACACAGATGCTGTCTGATGCAATACCCTACTATGAACAGTTTCATACGTTTTCGTCATTGCGATGAAAACACCAGATACATCACAATGGTTGTTCTTACTATGGGTGCCACCGGTGATACAGGCAGGATACGCTCATTTTTCGTGAAAACCTGGTATCATCACTGCTTTGGCTGTGATTCTTGAGTTTATTGCACAAATCATTGCGGTAAATTGGGGTTTGAGCATGTTCCCAAACTGATTTTCTTTTTGCCCGACCTAACAACTGCGCCATTCTATCTAACGAACGAATAATGACTTTCATTGCCATCTTTTTTTTTACTGGAAATTTTGTTTGTAACCGAGAAACATAAACAAAACAGGCACTGTAATATAATTGTGTTCAACCAAGTCAAAAATAATACACAATTAATATTTGGATATTGTTGTTCATCATCATTCTAACTGGAGCAAAACACCGTAAAACAACCGTCTCATGTTTCGTATTACTCAGTTTCTGTATAATCCAAGCAAAACAGAATTTAATTTAAATTACTCATCTGTGTGTCACTGTTGACCATGAGACGCTGTCTGGTAACAGGTAAACGGACAAAGAAACATAAACCCTAATTGTTAAACACATATACCTGTTAACTGTACAGGTAAGCATTGCGTCGATCGCTATCTGTCCTTGACTGTACGCTTGCCTGTTGTATGTACCGCATTTCCGACATCCATCGACATCTCGTTCAAACAAACCATTGTTTGTACAAATGTAGATATCTACGTTCTATGCACACGATTGTGACGTCATTTACGTTGCAGAACGTCGCCGCTATGTGGACGTCATGGTGATGGAGTCTTAAAGCTACACAGTAGTGTCTTTATGAGGATACCAAGATCGATTGGTAGTGTCCCATGAGCGATGTGTTTGCTGGCGATATTTCCTGAATGCATGCAATCATTAAACAAAACAAAGATTTCAACCTTTCCTACAAAACGTATCTTCATTATAGGTAATCTTACAAATAATTAGGTTTAAAAGTACGGTTCCCGAGATACAGGATGATGTCACCATTCGTGCAGACTAAACTTTATTGTAACATGATGCTTGCTTATAATCTAAACAAGTTGCTTATAATCTAAGCAATCATGTATCATGTTGCAATAAAGTTGTATTATAAGACTATATTTATCTATTGCTTAGAATGCCAATATATGCGTTTTGTTAGTATAATTATGCTCCTTGGACTTATATCTTCAAAATTTATCTATTGCAATCTCCACAATGATTTCAAAGCGAAAAAAAACAAACTTATCGTGTCGTCGATTGTTTAGTGTTCCATATCATGCTCACCGATTCAATTTCGATCAAGTAATTATTATGAAGAAAATAAGTTGCATTAGGTTGCGTATGCTATCGTGGAATGCGTTTTAATCTCAAATCAGTGGCTTTAACTGCTTTCAGGGAATTTTATTTAAATAGCATCTCCTTTTTGATGTCTTCCTCTGTTGATCCTTCAGTGAATATAAGGAGCCCAGGTTGTTGGATTGAAGCTTTCGTTTATGTGCTTTTAAAGCGTTTTGAGCATTTCCGGTGTTATGTCATTTTCCCTAGTGATGTGGGGAACGCCACTTGTTCGCATTTATTCACATTGTTACAGTTGTTAGGTGATCTTAAGTCAAATTCGGGCAATTGCTTTATCAGGATTTGACAAACATCCGTTTAACTAGACTGAATAAAAACCAACATGGACTATTGGTTCTGACACAATGATGAATGATTGGTACCCGTATAAACACAAGTGTATAAAGCTGACAAATAACCTTTTGTTATCAGGCCAAATGGATAAATATTTAAGAGTAACGTCACCGTTCTTGTAAATTTCTATCCCCTGTGATACGTTACTTTTTTTTGTTTTATCTCATTCGTAAACCTTGTTTTAATATTTCTGGCCGAATTTCTGTTGCATATACATGGATGAACAAAAAGAAATCGCACGAATGCATCAATATTATTTTAGAAATATTCAATGACGAGAATCATATTTCTTTTTTGGCCTTAAATATCCCAGTGATTTAGCCATTGCGACCAGATATTTCTAGAAACTGTTTACGCGAACTATAACTTTGAGAACCGACCAAACAGGATTTAGGAAATGTGTTATCGAGTACAACAACGGTAACGGTTACCTTTTTGGTCGTTACCAGTGCCATGTCCGCGCAGGAACCGACGGCGGACTAGACGACCAGATTAACCCCAGGGCGGACCAAAAACCGGTTGCACAATATTGTTTAAAAAAAAAAAGTCATTGCATCAAAGACGTTAAAATATAATGTGCTAACAGTTTAATCTGGCTGTAAATGAGCACAGCCCACAAGAAAATGATGGCCACATGTCACACATGATGATCTGGATTATGAAAACTAATTTATCGGATGTATTACCAATTCGAGAGATGCAAGAGAAATTAATAAGCTTTAATCCTAGTAAAAGATTAATGCCACTATCCCACGACTGCGTGATCGAGTGTTTGACCACTATTATATATTACTCTTACAATTAACATTAACTTCCAGCTTATTGCTTACAGTATCAATATATGTTTATCCTATGTGTTTCTGGTCATCAAAATATTGTGATTGTAGTTTAATGTTTGCTTTTGTCTAAAATAATTTGTATTGTACTAAATGATTGTATGCACAAGTCTAAGGACCATACTAAACTACTACAAAAGCATTGAATATACCAAATTGATAGTTTAAGTATGTCTCGACTGTACGTACAGTAGAATGTATTTTCCAAGCCAAATGATTTAAAGTAAGTTAAATTTATGGTATTGAGCAGACGTAAAATTAAATATATATATCCGACTATTTACCAAAAAATTAAACGAAGTAGTTTAGAAACCATGTCCGAAAACGTTAGAAATTCACTAAAAAATAAACCTGTCATGATAAGAAAGTAGGTGAGGAGTAGAGCTGGTAACAATATTGCATCTAGTGTGACGTCAGCGTGATATATAAACAATGTGTACTAAGTCCACTATGTGTCTGATTTTGTACACATTTTGTAATGAAATACATGTTTCGCAACACGTTGGTATCACCACTACTTTAGGTGTGATTCATGAGTATATGCCATCTCGACTTTGCCGTAATATCCCTTCGATTCTTCCAAGTTCGGAATAAAGCATTTCGCCATATCATTCGTTACCTAATTAAGATAAGGTTGTAAGTGACAATGTAACACCATTGTCACTTACGATCTTATCTGAATTAGGTGACGAATTGTCGTTTAGATTGCATACATGTAGATAATAATAATAATAACTGTTACAGTAAAGTGATGTTATTTTTCTTTCAGGTAAGTTTGGACAGTAGTACAGTTTGAGTTTAGCCGAATTATTGTATTCCTACAAGAACAGGAGACATCACCAATAGCTCACCAAGACAGTGGTAAGGTATCACGAGTGATTATTGTTTTTGTTCTAAAGATAGCAAGGCCTCTTTTAGACCATTTAATTACATATGGATTCTTCAAAGTATATTTAAAGGTAAATACAAAATCGCATTCGCATTTAAACCGCACCACCACCCAGGGTATGTAGCAGAAGACACAGACTTTTCCCGTTTGAGACTTGGGGGAAACCATAAGTCGCTGGCCTGTTCGTCCAAACCATTCATTTAATTGAAACGATCTTCACTAGAAACGAACTGCCCATAACACCGTGCTTTGAGCCGATATGTTCATGTTAGTTTCAAGTTTATTAAACATTAATGGGAAGATTATTATTATTATTATTATGTATTTGTTTAACGACACCCCAGCACGAAAAAAAAGACATCGGCTATTGGGTGTCAATATATGGTGTAAACGAACAAGAATCAGTGTATAGAGCTCCAGTTATTATAGCCCTCAGTGTCATAAAATAACTCACATAATTATATACATACTCGACTTCAATATCACAACGGTAATACAAACGATAAATGTATATTTATTTCAGCGTCGTAATCCAGTTCAGTTGTCGATTTCACTGTTGTAATAGATTAGTTATGTCAGAATTTCAATTTCAGGCTGTTATCGACTTGTTACAGCCGGGAACTCAGCGGTAGAGGGTCCGCCGGCAGCTCGATGGGTCGAAGGATCGATCCTCCTAAGGGGACAAGATAGGATATTTCCCATTCCAGCCAGTGATTTACGACTGGTGCACCAAAGGCTGCGGTGTGTGCTATTCTGTCTGTGGGACAATGTACATAAAAGATCCCTTGCTGTTGTTCGATGTGGCGGGTACGGTAGCGGGTTTCCTCTGTGACCAAGTGTCGACGTATCCTTGAGTTTGACATCCAATAACCGCTTATTAATAATCAATGTGTTCCAGTGATTTCGTTTATACAAAAACAAACTTGATCAATATCACAAGGGTAATAAAGATGTATATTTCAGCGTGGAGTTCCAGTTCAGTTGTCTGTTTCACTGGTGTATAGAGTTATGTCAGAATGTCAATTGCAGACCTGCAGTTATCGACTTGTTTAACCCGATATCTGTTTTTCCAGGGAGGCACTCAAGTGCACGTGTTTAGATTTCCACAAACCATAAAGAAGTGACACGTGACACGCGTTTTGTGACAAATTAAGCCCGGCACACACAATAATTATCATTATTATTTATTATTAAACTGTAACGATAATAAGTGTTATGCGGAAACGTGTAACTACATAAATAATTATAAGCGGGTCACAATTTTCGTATACATTACGTTGGATCATGGGTTGGGTCATTTTTGGTGTGCTTCCATCAGAAAACTGTTCAAGCACACCTGTCATGGACATAACGTCTCACTTCGCAAGAGAGTTCTGTCCACTACATGTGCATTACGTTGACATTCGCAGTTAATTTACCTATGTCGTATTCAACGTATTCAAACACCGTTTACGCATAACCCCGTCAACAATTCTAGTTCCATTTTGATCATGTAAAAATATTTGACTATTAGTTTTTTTCTCAGAATTTTTACAGAAGTGCTCTTTTAAGTGTGTTTCTGTCGATATATGTTTTTGTATTTGATTAATACAGAAAATATATCGACAGAAACACACTTGTCTGCCGCCTTCCTAAAATATTTAATTTATGATTTAAATTATTTTTCTCTCTATTTATTTACATGCATAACAATGTATAATTCTTCCTCTTTTATTTATTTTTTTATTGGTGTTTTTTTATTTATTTATTTATATTTATTTATTTATTTATTTACTTATTATAGTAATGATATTGTATTGTGTATGTACAATCAAATCGGTATATAATATCAATTTGTGTATATCCTATGTGTTTCTAGATATCCAAATTGTTATAGTAGCTTAATGTGTACTTTTGTCTTATCTAAAATATTGTAGAGCTTAATATGGTCCTTGGACGTTTGAATAAAATAATTTAGTACGGTACAAATTATTTTAGACAAAAGTACACAGTAAGCTACTACATGTATAACAATTTGGATGTCCAGAAACACATAGGATATATACATATTATACATAGTTATACAGAGAAACCCCACCTAAAGATCACCCCGGTGTTAAGACCACCCCACTATAAAGACCGATTATTTATAGTCTGGAATATTCTTAATATACATGTACTCTACATTAAAACATTCTCCAGTACTAAGACCACCCCGCTATTCCGGATTAAGACCAGTAATGGCAGTCCTTTTGGACTGTTTTTAATGTACATGTATTTATATTGTAAGCAATAAGATATAAGTAATCGAAAATTTTATTAAATATAAAAAATATTTTTATCCATCAACCTAATAGCAGTAGACGATCATCATACTGGTGACATCCGTCTTAACACTCGAGAGTGTGCCTTTAATAAACTGTCACAGCATATATAGAAGTTGATATATTAGCCCACAGGCAACAGACACAATGTTTTTTCAAAAAAAAAAAAGTTCTATACTATATAGTTGAGATTTTTTTTTTTTGAAAAAATATTGTGTCTATTGCCTGTGTATAAGCCCAACAAGTTAATTATGTACAGGCTTTTTTTCACCAGAAAAGAAATAATTGAGAAACCCTCACTATAAACTATCCAAGTGAGACACGTTGAAACTTATATTTAATATACCCAGGCCGTCACACGACAGCATATGGGGAGAACATGTTTATGGTTTGGTATAGTAATTGTCTGGACAAATCAAATGCGTATACATGTACAATGTATATATATTTAGTCAATAGCCCATTTAGTGTTTTCCCTAGGCAATTTTAGCATGGTGTAACACCTTGCATTACTACGTCCATGCCATTCTGCCCCCAAGTACATGTAGTACCATGTTGCCCTTTTATTATCATTCTATAGTGATTGTTTTCTGATGTATTTTCTTTTCTTTGTAATGAGGTGAGACTTTAATAACTATCTGTCTGTCTCATTGTCTGTTTATAAAACAATTTACTTATATTATACACTAATTGCTAAAGTAGAATGAATAAGTGTTATATTGAGTCTATAAAAAACGGAACACAATTATGGCAGTTTAAATGGTAATTGTGCCTTTAAATGTTTGTTATGAAAAACAATGCCCTTAGAATATCGAGAAATGAACAAAATACCCAGATATAGTTTTATTTACCATGCCTTGTCCCAATTCTAAGGAAAACACAAGCTACTGGTGTGGGTGATTTAGTAAATCAACTGCTGTGACAGAATGCCTTTAAAACTAAATCGTGACGGTATGATGACAGTATTCAATAATGTGTGCAATGCATCCAATACACATGTAATAGTATAGGATTCAAACACTCCCGAGTAAGCAAGCCAAGAAACTTCATTGCCTATTAGTTTCATATGGATTTAAAACTTAATTATCAAATCCAAATATTGATTACTAATTTTTAAAATGTGATGAGAGACTAATTAACATGAAAACTTAAAACAGATAGGTAAAAATTACATGTTTTAATTCATGAGCATTTTGTAGACATTTTAAAACAATAAAATACATTTCTCCAAAGGAGACAATAAAGACATTCTCAACAAATCAACAAGTTATGCGTAAATCTATTAATCTAAATAGTCAACAGTTGTTAAAGGGACTGTCCCGACTTTTAAGACGAGTGCCACCGTACGTGCGCATCTTGTGCCATTTGTAACATAGTTTGGCCAATAGAGCATTTTTATTTATTAAAGTTATCATTTACTTACATTTTATTGCTTAAAATATCAATATGTGTATATCCTATGTGTTTCTAGACATCCAAATTGTTATAATAGTTTACTGTGTCTTTTTGTCTAAAATAATTTAGTACCTACTAAATTATTGTAGGCGAAAGTGTAAGGACCATAGCAAGCTATTACAAACGCATTAGATATACATATATTGATATTGTAAGCAATAAAACGAAAGTAAAGTTTATTTTAGTAATAAAAATGCTGTTCGCCAGAAATATGTTACAAATAGCATTAGATGCATATGTTCGGTGGCACTCGTCTTAAAAGTCGGGACTGTCCCTTTAAAAGCTAAGCGTCCCTCTATATTACCTGCAGTTGCTCTATCGACTTGAATGATGTCTCTGGAGTCACTCAACATCTTCAAAAACACGTTATTAAGAATACTAACAGCGTTTTCTGCTTCAGACTACAAAATAAGCCAACAATAATACATCTCTAAGCTCAAAATGACAACTATAATTCACGATATACTATGTTCATTTGAGGGAGGAACTACAAAGACGTTAATGCTAGATCGATCCTTTTGGAACTTATGCTAGTTCCATTTGATTGGTAGTAAATGTACAAACTATTTTCCAGATTACAAAGTTCCGAGATTACAAAGTGCGATATAACAAAGTTCGATATTACAAAGGTTGTGATTGAAAAGTTTGAAGTTACAGAGATTTAGAAAATTGAGTTCGCGATTACAAATTGTGTGATTACAAATAGTGTAGTCATTGAAGGCTCAAAAAGTGACCTACCGGGAAATAATTGTTACCAAGCCACATTTGGTATCACTGGAAGCGGAATTTCATGCTCTACAAAATAGTGTAAACTACACCTAAATCCACTTTGGGGAAAAAATTCTATTTCGATTTAAGTGAAATTAGGTTTCAGCAAATAGGGTTGGAACGGGAAAAAATGTTACCAAGCCACAGTTGGTATAATTGGAAGCGGAATTTCATACTGCACAACACAGTGTAAACTACACCTAAATCCGCTTTGGGAAAACATTTATATAGTAATAGTAATACCGTTATCCAGAACACATGACGGTCTGTTAACTAACAAGACGAGATTATTACCTTCTCACACTGTTCCGCAATAATTACATAACATTTTATTGTTTGTGTTTTACATTATTATTATAGTATTTATTTTATTTCAAATATGATTTTCTATTTACACAGACACACACACACACGCACGCCCGCACGCACCACACGCACGCATACACGCACGCATACACGCACGCACGCACACACACACACATGTATGAATGTATGTATGTATGCATGTATGTATGTATGTATGTATGTGTTAATTTACGCTAATTATTAAGTTAACATGTTATGTCCATGTTTTACTTTATGTGTTCTCTTGTATACACTTATCTAGGTCTAGTTGTTTAACGTGCACATTCAGAGCAAGCTGTTATAGCAAACGCCATGCACTTATCCACAGACATGCACTTATCCACAGACAGGACTATACATGTTAAACCAGTTGTGGACACTGGTCACTGTAAGTGGAAGTACACCTATCCATTGCGCCTTGCGGAGCACTCACTCTGGGTTGCAGCCGGTGTAAAATGAATGTCCGGAAGAAATGCAAGTCCGGTGATATCATAAGTAAACGGATTAAATAATAAATTGATTCTTTACAGAATGAAACAAATAGCCTGATCCATCAAAGGAGTAATTACCTACAAGTTCTGGTGTTAATGTAAAATAAAACTGAAAAAAAACTATGCTATTTATGGAAGTCTGGTTTTGTCTCAGATGTCTAGGTATAACAGGAGAGAGGGGGTTATAAATTGTTTCGGACCTGTATTCCTACGGAATTCTATTTCTTTTACACAGGTACTTGGATTAAAAAACCCATATGCTACGAATGGGATTCGAACCCAGTACGTCATAAGAGTATTAAATCAGACGCGTTTAAAGGGACAGTCAGGCAAGGCTTTTAGACATCACCACTGCACCACGGAGACCGCTTTTATGGCGGAGGCCAAGAATGTAGTACCCTGTGTAGGACCTTGAAAATGTTGACAATATTTTCAAGGTCCTACACAGGGTACTACTTTCTTGGCCTCCGCCTCTCGCTTAGCAAAGACCATGGTATATACTGTCCTGTCTATGGGAAAGTGCATATAAAAGATCCCTTGCTACTAACCAAGAGCATCTGGTTTCCTCTATCATACTAACACTAACTTCTGTCCTGGGCAGGCAGTCGAGGCAGCTTGACGGCATGACCATGACAGACATGTTTGAACCTTAATTGGATATAGGCACGTAAATAAGATATAACTAACTAACTAACTAATTAATTAATTAACTAACTAGCAATAGTTCATTATAATTAAGGATTATATTATGTGTCCTTGACATGTTCGTGGGCTCAGGATTCTTTCCCTGGAATTTTGTAAAAATTAATCCATATTAAGGAATATATATTTGGAGCGCATTTCAGGAAATATTCATTGTAGATGTTAGATGTGTATATTGGTATGTATTAGGCAGTGGGTTGATGTGACCCACCTTGAACCCCTCCAACTAATGGACAAAACTAGATTGGGTTTTTTCTGCTTGCTTTAATAGATAAATATTATAATATTTTGTGTATGTTAACATGAAATAAACTGGGATTCGCTATGGTATTGGAGTGGTTAATATACAATGTGTGTTGCAAGACCACCTCTTGTTGTGGTGCGGTTATTAGCTAAACATAGAAGTATAGCCTGAAATTTTCAAATAACATTTAGTAGGATCGTTATCTATGGGAGATATCCAGGTCTCCTGTAAACAAATTATATTCAGTTTAGTTGTTTTTATTCCAAGTATCCACACGAGATTAAGTTTATCCCCGTGACCCATAGAGTGAAGAACCTTGTTATTCCATTCTAAACTTTTTATTTCTTTGGCAGTATCAATTTTTGGCCCGTTATAGACCGAAACCCGTTTTGGTGTGTGCAGATGTAACTCTTATAACCGGTGGGCTGGTTATATTAATTAAGTTATTTACAAAATTAAACCCGTTCTCTGTTGCAGAGCTGTCAATTGAGCAAGATGGCTCACGATTTATTGAGTTAGTGGGTGAGGGGACCGACGTTTGTGAGTGCCGGTGGGTCATGGCAAGATGATCCGTTTGTAGATAGATTCTGGCATGATCTCGAGAATAGCGTGTTGGCGAAGTAAATCACACTGTTTCAAAAGATTGCGTGTTGCATTAGCAACCTTTATAGACAGAAATGTATGCTAATTAGGTCAATATATAGCTTCCTTTAACTAGTTCGAGGAACGAAATTTGTCCTGAAGTTTTTATTGAGAATTATAGTGTGTAACGTAAAATAATCACACAGCCATTGCCCATTTTTACCAATATTTTTTATTAGATTAGGTGCTATTACTTTCATAAGAACATATTCTAAAGGTATTGATATTGTTATTGATAAAGTGTTACAGCGTATAAGATTTAAGGGTAACAGTTATTGAGTTAGAATCTCAATCGTTGCATGTGTTGTCTAATCTCAGTACTGGTATAATTGGAATAGAAGTCCGTAGGAATATAGGTCCGACGCAATGTATAATGCTATAGGACCTACATACCTAGGAATCCTAGTCCAAACCAGACTTTTATAAAACACATCGTTTTAATGCGCTTTTTCTTACATTTAACTCTAGGACTTCTGGGTATTATCTTGTTTTATGGATCGGACTATTTGTTTCATTCCGTAAAGATAATGTTTATTATTTAATCCATTTTGTTATGATATAACCAGACTTGCATTCCGGCCGGACTTGCGTTCCTTTTACACCGGTATTGAGAAGGCAATGACCTCTATTAAAGTAGCACAAGGACAACGCAGATGATGATGTGAGAACGTAATAGTGACTCACATAGCCGCTGCAGCCATGGAATACCTCGGCAGATTTGATAATCATACCGGAAACCAAACCGACTCATGCGTGTTTAATAAAGTCAAACAGGAACCCGGAAACGGAAACCTCTGATCTTAATGTAAGGAAGATATCTGGTTCCAGATGTTTGTTATGAACCCTGTTGGTTGTCTAACATGCAGAAGTATATCCCCAGAAGTAGTATGTTGTGGAACCCGTTGGGTTATTATCCGTTCCAATCATAGACCTGCCAATTGTATGTAAAACGTTGTGATGTGTATCATCCTGTCTGTGGTAAAGGGAACATAAAAAACCCGTTGCTGCTAATCGGTAAGAGTATCATCTGTGGCTACAGTGGGTTTCTTCTGAGACGATGCGTTGAAATAACCGATGATTTATTAGTCAATTCGCTCCAACTTTATATTTTTTTTATCAAACATGACTAAACTATTTTGTGATCCAATTTTATTAAATTGTAATATTGTATTCTGTTGGCATAATTATATTGAAATACTCACGTGTTATTATTTCGATCATTACCATTATTATAATTAGTATAAACATAAACGAATTAGTAATTAGTGGGATCTCGCGATGATACAGATTTAGTAACAACTAATAACGTACTATGTATGTAACTAAATTTTACTAGTTATCAGAGTGAACTGTAGATTAATGATCTTTCGGTTAATTCTTTAACATGTTCTGATCAGATTTAGTAACAACCGATAACGTAGGATGTACGTAACTAAATTTTAGTAGTTATGCGAGTGAACTGTAGATTAATGAGTGTTGGTATAATTCTTTAACACGGTCTGATACAGATTTAGTAACAACCAATAACATAGTATGTACGTAACTAAAATGTTAGTAGTTATCTGAGTGAACTGTAGCTTGTAGTGATTGTTGGGATAAGTCTGTGATATTCAAGGTTATGTATCAGAGATGAAACAAAGTCGGGTCGTACATTCTCATCACTGGCTCCTATTGGAAAAGTGCTTGATCTTCATTAATTTCGATATTACTTGAGGGCAATTTTTCCACAAACTGAAGGACAAAATTGACGATGTTTTAAAGACCTCAATCATTGAGTGATAGTTAGCTGTTCTGCTATTGGCTGTGACTGAATTATTGATCTACACTGTAGAGAAGCTAGATTCGGGTATAGGGCAGACATATGTTATCTTTAATAGTCTATAGCTATAGCAGAATGGCGTCACCCTGTTCCGAGAATAACAAATAAAACAGTTTCTTACATACTTTATTAATACCTGTGTGTTGAGAATGAATGAATGAATGAATTAAATCGTAATGACACCCCATCGGCTATTGGGTGTCAAAATATGGTAAAAAGACGCAACACAACGTGATACATATATAATTTGTGTGTTGAGAATGTCATGTGATATATTTTTGATAAACAACAGTCGTTGTGTACGGGATCAGTCAGGTTATCGATTGTGTCATTGTCTCGATAGTATTCTCGGAACGATTCTCAAAGACTAACAATTGATTGTCCTAATAATGGCTGAGCAAGTTATGCTCTGTTACGTATATTTCACGACTTGGATGAAATAAGATCACTTAGTATATGGTACATGTATGTGTATTTGGAAACCGCGTTTTATTTTGAAAAAACATTTAAAAGGTATTTAAGAAATATAATTCTTCTCTCGTGTCCGTTAGATACCAATTATCTTACAACTCGTTGTTTAAAAACGTATATACCCCGCTTTCGCTTATTAGCTACGTTGTGAAACAAAGTGTTGCAAGATAAATGATACGTAACAGCAACTCAAGTAGTTTCTCTATTTTAGGATGCAACACAAAAAGCCAGTATTTTTACTTGTAGTCTTATTGTATCAATCAAACAGTAACATGTATTCATAATACAGTGTATACAGTTGTAATTCGCTTTTTTATTAGTACCCTAGCGTCGATTTAGGGGGTAGGGGAAGCAAGCAGATGTCCCCAATCGTTTTATTTTTAGTAAATATAACGCTAAGGTTAACAAACGTTTTTCTAGATAAAATTGGGACTTTTTTTTGTAAAAACAAATTGGTAATCTTTTGGGAAATGTACTACTTTGATTTGCGGTGCTTGCATCCTGCTATCGTTCTAGCAATTGTTATCGTTAGTTCACTATATGACATACAGATACTAATCAAAGAACTGCAAAATTCTGTTTCCTGATAATAATCCACTTTCCTATATTTATTTTCCGTAACCTCTCCAGAACCTTCACTGCAATCAAATTATATAGATAATTTACAAAATCTGTATTGACATATTTCATTAAAAGGTTAAGTTAATCCAACTCCATACATTTAGTACGACTTCATTTTTTTCTAACTATACACGATGAAAATCGGCCTTTGACATAATATCCAATCTGTTACATCCGACTGCCTGACTTCATCAACGGTCTAAGACTGGCAAAGACACTCAAATTAAATAACGTATTGTGAAGACTGCTTGCTGGACAACGATGCTCGGTGAATGCAAGATTGCGCTTGTTTGTTCGACATCGAAATCCGTGCTAAACCATGCAATTACTGTCAGCATTGAGCTTGCTTTGCCTCTTTTTCCTCTTAATCA